>JACXGM010009100.1:14950-28227 GCA_016801145.1 Umbra pygmaea | reverse complement strand
TTTATGGCCACCATGTACCCATCCTCTGACGGCTACTTCCAGCAGGATAATGCACCATGTCACAAAGCTCGAATCATTTCAAATTGGTTTCTTGAACATGACAATGAGTTCACTGTACTAAAATGGCCCCCACAGTCACCAGATCTCAACCCAATAGAGCATCTTTGGGATGTGGTGGAACGGGAGCTTCGTGCCCTGGGTGTGCATCCAAAAAATCTCCATCAACTGTAAGATGCTATCCTATCAATATGGGCCAACATTTCTAAAGAATGCTTTCAGCACCTTGTTGAATCAATGACACGTAGAATTAAGGCAGTTCCGAAGGCGAAAGGGGGTCAAACACATAATTAGTATGGTGTTCCTAATAATGCTTTAGGTGAATGTATATCATTGTCTGTACCACCCCCAACCGTCTCCCCTGCTCAGTGGTAATCAACAACCCCTTAACAAAACATCTTTGCATGGCTGTTGACTTTTTCATAGTATTTTGAATGGGGAGGCTCATGGTTCTTTTTTCAAATACTTGGGAAGGGTGATGGAAAAATATTTTCTGTTTGGGGCAGGTCAACAATTCTCTAATTTCTGGTGGCCTTATCTCTGTTTACCCAATGCAATAAAAAACAGTCCCTTATTATTGGCTTTTTAATGTTCAAACAGAATCTTATATGCACAATTTAATTTATTTCTCAAAGTGAATATAATGGTTTGGATTTTAATTTAACCTTCATTGCATTCAAGTATTATTTAAACATATTTTGAGTTCAAATGCACTTTGTTAAAATTCTATTTCAACTCATAGACACACAACCGAGCACTTAAAGAAAGATACCACCTACTAGCCAATCAAGATGCCACTTAAATTAAAAGTTTATCCACCTAAATGAATTGTGCCATATGAACTGTTAATTTATTGGGACTCTGCAGCTGTCGGGCGTGGTGATGGCCTCGCTGTAGTCTGGAAAAATCTATTTCTTTGTCAATTGGTGACCACAGAACCATACTCCACCTTTGAAATACAAGTGACTAATGTAGGTCTGGTAAAACTGTTCTATTGTGTTTTAATCTCTAGACCTCCTGGTCCAGCTGGCCAGTTTTTATCACAGATGTTTTTGACCTCTATCTATTATTAAGCTGGAAAAAGTTTTTTTAGTTTGTCATTTTAATTTGCACATCAATGATGCCACAAACTGTGTAGCTAATGAATTTATTCATATTACAGAATCTTTCAACTTTCAGCAACATGTTTTTGGCATCACTCACATGGGTGGTCGTACCCTGGATCTCATTTATTCACTCTGGGTGAGATATTGGTCATATCCGTTGTGAGGACTTACTGATTAGGGATCATGAATGTGTTTTCTTTGATCTCTCTGTAAATGCTGACTTTCTACATCCTAAAGGAACAATAGATTGTATAATCACTGGATATAGCCGTGTGTGACGTCACCCATTGGTTTGTGAATATCTGATTTGGGTCATCGAATTTGCTGTTACGGACGCAGACATCTTGGATGCAGATGTGACGATTTTAGAAGAGAGGGAGGAGTAATCTGGCTGGGTAACTGATATTAATTGGAAAGCTAATGAAAAACAGTATTAAAACAAAAAATCTAACGTTACTTACCGGAAAAACTGAACTGCCAACTCCTTTGAGAGTCTTGTCGTACAACCGAACACCATAGCCACGCCCTAAACGCCCCTTAGCTTTATCTCCAATTTTAAAATCAACAAGACCATAATTCAAAAATGAACATCATGATAAATTGCAGATGGCTTAAATCTAGTGATTGAGACCATATACTCATTATGAAAATGTTTACTGAGGTAATAATCAAGTGAGACATGTCTCTCATTCTCATAGACTATTACAGAAATCGAGCTCCTTTGCAACCAGACGTATCGCCCCCAGCTGGAATTCAGTTAGAATGCAGGTTTAAGGCACTTCCTCATTTGCGTCAATTTGCCAAACCTGATGCTCACCCTGTGAAAGGAACACAACGATCACACATCATTACTGAGAAGACAGCTAATCAGTTTAACGCACACTTTTGCTGTGATATTAAAACTAACTGCAATAATGATGAAGTCTTTAAATGAGCATTGTTCAGTGTTCCTGGATAAAGTTGCACCTTTAAAAGTCACAACTAGGGTTATCTGCAACACTTCTCCATGGCTGACATGTGCTGTCCGTAGCCTGAGACAGAGGTGTCGCAGGACAGAACGACTTTGGAAAACCACTAGGCTTGAAGTGCCCTGCTTGCATCTTAAAGATCTTTGTATTTCTTTTATTATACTAGTCAAGGATGCCCAGACAGCTCACTTTGCTAATTTAATTTCTTCTTTGAAAATAAATCCTAGGATTTAGTTTGATACTATAAATAACTTAGTAGCACCACTGCTCTCCGTATTACCATGTTTCTCCATATATTATTGTAATAAGTTCCTTACCTTCTTTGTAGATATGGTGACAGCTATTAAATCCAGTTTTCATACTGTGACCCAACCACCCAACTCAAGCCATTCTCTTTCTCAAACGGTCTTGGACTCTTCAACCTACCAGTTTACAAGATTTGGTAGATATGATTGGTAAAATGAAGCTATCTTCTAGCCCTTGGGTATAATACCATCTTTACTCTTTGTAAAAGATTTACCCACATTTGACCCTGCTATTTTAGTGTTTGTAAATATCTCATTATCTTATATAGCGCCAATGGGAAGTATATAAACACTGAGAGTGTTGATTTAACACTGGTGATTTTGCTGTGTAGGGTTCTCGACTGTCATCATGCCATTAAGGAGTGGTTAGCATCAGGGATGGACTAGGACAGAAATTCGGCCCGGGACTTTGGATGGAGCGGCCGGAGGTGGGGGGGGGGTGCGCGCGTGTGCGCGTGCACTGTATCTGTCCCTCCCCGCGTTCGTCAATCATTCACTCTGGGTTTCTCCTCATTTGAATATAGAGGAACTCTCTCTCGATTTGACGGCCGGGCCAGAGCGCAGTTTTGCGGATGCAACAGCCAGTCCATACTGTCACTTGTTTTAATACGTCCGACCGGCCGTCAAATTAAAATGTGACGGCCCATTCAGCCCGGAATAGACCGGCCGTTCGGGAAAACTCCCGATCCTCCCGATGGCCAGTCCCGCCCTGGATGAAAGAGCAATCGTTTGCTCCCTAACTGCAGAGATCGATATCCCTGAAGTTTAGTTGACTTGGGGTTATACTGTGATTATTGTGTTTCCTAAATTTTTATGAGCAGTGTATCTACTCATCAGCCATAACATTATGACCACCTGCCATATTGTAGTGTTGACGAACTGACCAAAGTTTTGATAAATTAGCCCGACTCGTGTCACTGAACCGGGAGAATAGAGTGCCATACGTCAAAGAAAGTCACTCGTGTTCTTACCTCATCGTGCCGGCAGCGCTTCGAGTGCAATCGGTGTAGGCTCACCAAGACCGAAGGTAACCGTGCAACCGCTCGAGTCTAATGTAATTAAGCGGAATTGCCATTAACACAATCATCTAAAATGCACTAGAAGGCTTGGTTACTAACTCAAACTTGCCGAGAACCAAGACACCCACATTATCGATGGGGAAGTACATCACATACAAATGCACGTCATGTTATCTTGGTAGTTATGTAATTAGTAACGGTATGTTAAGTTAATGTTGCAGGCTGCATGGTAAATAGGCTGTCACAAGGAGATCACGGCACGCACCAGGCTATTGAACGAAACTGTAACCGAGGGTACTGCTTGAGTCTAATGCAATAAAACGGGTGTCTAGGTTCTCGGCAAGTTTGAGTTAGCAACCAATCCCAGAAGCCTTTATGTCTTGTGAAATACATAGTATGTCCCCGACTCCTCCCTAATCTATAAACTCGGTAGGCCAATCAACAACCGTCCGGTTGATCCGACTCAAGCAAGAGTCGGTTGTCCAATCACTAGTTCCCCTTTTGCTGCCCAAACAGCAGCCCCATACGGAACAAACTGCAATACTGTGTTGACACCTTTCTATCAGATTGAGCATTAACTTTTTTCAGCAATTTGAGCTACAGTAGCTTGTGTGTTGGATCTGACCACCCTGGCCAGCCTTCACTCTACACATGCATCAAGGAGCCTTGGCCACCCGTGACCCTGTAGCCTGTTCACCACTTTTCCTTGCTTGGAATACTTTTGATAGGTACCGACCACTGCAGACTGGGAACACCCCACAAGAGCTGCAGTTATGGAGATTCTCTGACTCAGTCATCTAGCCAGCACAATGTGGCCCTTGTCAAAGTCTCTCAACTTCTTACGCTTACACATTTTTTGTGCTTCGAAAACATCAACTTTGAGGACAATATAAAATAGCAATATGGGCAAGCGTAACGATTTGATGATTTAACAATAATGCTCAGGGACAGAAAATATTAAAAGGGGTAAGATGCAATGTAAGACTATGGCAGCATCTGCTTTAGCCTCAGTGATTTAGCCTCATGTTTATGGATTGAAAACTTTAAGATATCTCCAAAATGAAGGTGTCCAAACAGATTCATACTAGTTCTTATTTAAATTGAGGATCGCCAAATTATTAAATAATAGTTGTTCTGATTTGAGATATATAATATTTATCTTAAAATATTTGCTTTTGACTAGTAAATATTCCAATAGTTATTAATATATTACCCAGTTTTACTAGATATTTAGATACATTGAATACTAGTATCAATTGCTTTTTACTTCAAATGAAAATTAATAAGTAGTAAAAACAACTATTTAGGTACAATTTAAAATGTTACTAGTAACAATGCAGCTTTTACTAGTAAGAAAGAATTGTAACTAATGTATATGTACTAGAATCTAATCAATACATATTGGTAATAATGAAATATATACTAGTAACTATATAATAGTTACTAGTACCAAATTATTAAGTATAAGTTTCTGATGAATAGTTACTAGCAAAACTGAAAAACTGGAATACACCCTTGTATTTTTAAAAGGGATAGTTCTGATATGTCCTGAACACAGAAATGTGTAAGTGAAAACCTTGTTTGTAATAAAACACAAAACAATTATTTACATTATTTTAATGACATTTTGACGTCTCTAACAGTGAATGTTACAAGTACGTGATCCACTGGTATGTTACCAACACAACAGTGCATCTTACTTTGATTACAAAAACGTATGGCTAATTACGTACTAACGGTAAAACATCCAAGTTGTTAGAACATGTACATGTATTTGTAATGTAGCCACACACTCTGTCTAACACAAGAGATGTGTCATCCACACATGAGGTATACGGACAGTGTTTAACTCTTAAGACTCTTTGAATCCTCATCGGTATCATATTGGTTCTCTCTGTGTGCAAACAAGGAAAATACAAATATACAAAGAAGAAATGCTTTCACAATTCCAGTGCACATATAGCCTACTTCTGTTTGCCTTTGAGGGACAACAGCTATTCATTCTTCCAACAGTAAGAAAACTAAAACGCCTTTGTAAAATTGCTATATTCAGTATTTTGAGTATCTTATGTTGTACCCTCCACGCTCTTTGAAGGTTAATTTTTTTTAAATAATCTTTCAAAGAAATAAAACTGAACAATTTACAAAAAAATCAATTTACACAAAATGAATAAAGTCCATGTCTTCAAAAGAGTTATGCCACGTTCATTAATTGAACCAATCATTTTTGAATGAGTTCAGTTGTTTTTTTTAAGACAAAACCACATAAGCCATAAAAATGGAGTGTAGCGTGTAGATGGTGTGTTCAGTTGAGCACCGTTTATCATGGTGTACTAGCAGCCAGCTTTGAGGACTACAGCATACTGTACAAGCATCCCTAAGGCGGAACGAACAAGGTAAAAAATACTAATCAGTAGTGGTTGCACTGAGGGCATGCGGTCGATCACATAGATGTAAACGTACTGTGCACGTTTCAGAGCTGCCACTGATATGAATTTCGTTTTATCCCCCCTTTAACTGAGAAATACATATAAACATTAATAAATAATAACGGTCTTACACATGCAATTGGTTAAGACGCCTCACGCACTCACACAAGATTGGTTAAAACATTTTACAATAAGCTAGCTTTGTTTGGTGCGAAATAGAAAGCAATGCGAAAAACAAAGATTTAGGGCCTTCTAGAAAGAAGGGCAATAGCATGAGATGAATTAAGGAAACTGCAATGGGATCATATCTTTCCCAAAACAACATAAACAACAACATTTGTATCTAGTGTTACATGGCTAATATCAAGGCTTTTTTCCACAGTACTTTGTGAAATCATGAAAATGGTTAGAGCTGATGGAAATGTTTCCTATTTCTACAAGTAGGCCGAGGTTGACCAACAATTGTTGTTCATCCCCCAGCAAGGCGCCGATGCACACACATAGCTTATGCCGTGGTTATACCCATACAGATGGATAGAGGATTGAACTGGAAGACTGAATCCAGAATTACCAACGCCATTGAAAGGCACCCGCCATTTGAATTTGGTCAAGTAGGAATTACACTTAAGCTGATCCCTGCTGATGACCTGGTTTATGATCATGTGATCACAACCAACTGACAAAGAGGGAGCGGTCAATCAATTTATTATACAAAAATGTACATTTTTAACAGAGAGGTCCCCTATGACACGGCCATGCACAAACAGACACTATAATGGCACAAGTAGGCAGATCAGACCTCTTTCCATCTCTATGACACAGACAGAGTTGTGTCCTCTTTCCATCTCAATACCTTGCCTCAATCACACAAGGTATACAGTATGATGTAGTTATCTGTTAATAAATCCTTTGGTAAAGCAAGAGACATTATAGTGAGATATTCAAGACTGTTTCTGCATGCAGGTTAGGAAAGATGGGTGGGGTTATAGAAATTGGAGCAGCCACAACAAGATCAACTTTACTCTGCTGAACAAATAAAATCTAAATGTAAACATGAACAACAACAAGAACCAACACATGTATTGTGTTT
This sequence comes from Umbra pygmaea, assembly GCA_016801145.1. Taxonomy (NCBI): domain Eukaryota; kingdom Metazoa; phylum Chordata; class Actinopteri; order Esociformes; family Umbridae; genus Umbra; species Umbra pygmaea. The sequence goes on along the minus strand of JACXGM010009100.1, from coordinate 21,253 downwards.
CCTAAAGCCTGGCTTTGCAGAAGGAGTCAGTTTCTGGTAGAGGTTGCCCATATGTACAAAACTGGAAACAACATACCATCCACAAATTTTACTTGTTAAGATTTGACCTCCAACCACAGTCTATGATTCCTTCATCAGATTACACTAGATTCCACAGCCACAAAAGTCTGATTTCAAAGCCAAATATTAGAAACTGCAAAAAAAAAAAACTTTCTTTGAAATTTTGTTTTTGGAATTTAAGACATCTTGGTCTTCATTTTAAGGTTGGGCATAAGGTTGACACTTAGGAATGAAGGGCAACGTTAGACTTACGATCACATTTTAAATAGAGAAAATTTAGGGACGAAGGGCAAGGTTAGATATACGATCACATTTTAAGTAGAGAAAATGTAGACTTACAACATTGACTACCGAACCTAGTGGCAACTAACATTTCTCCACTCTGCTCAGTAACGGTATTGCTATAAAGCGTAGTTATTTGGGTGCCTTGCAAAAAATCCAGTGAAGGTGACACCCGTAGTCAAACAGACAGGATTTGTCAGGGATTTCCCCCCAAGTGTCATTCAAACACTTAGCTGGAGAAATTACATGACATAGCATGACATATGGCAGCTATAAGCATACATACACGGTCCCCATGCTACTAATCCTTCAGAAAACAAAAGCTAAGGAATAGATCCAACATTTCCTTAATTAAGACAATATAAAGGTAAGAAATCATTGTTTTTAGAGTGTTTAAAAAAATTCACCATGAAGCAGTGCATGTCCTGGTAAAATAAGGCGTGTGAATGTAACAACTTTGTTAGGAGAATCAAGTGGGCTGTGCACATGGTTCTGGAAGACTGCCAGTCCAACCGGGATCCAACATCCAGTTTGGTCCAGTCTAGCTCAGTCAGGTCAAGTTCACTCTTGGATGTCATTGTACATGCTATGGTCCAAGGCTCGGTCTGGAGATGGCAGCTTCCTGCGTCTGGAATATTTGACCTGCAGAAGGTCTCCCACTTCACTGATTACACACAGTGCCTGAAAACAGACACACACAAACATACAAGGAAACATGTTACATTGTCACAAAATATCTGATGACCCACATATTGTTGTCAGGTTCTGGTGAAAATTTAGTTTCTCAATTGACTCTTATGATATCCAACAAAGTATGGTCTATTACACACACGTGTCATAAGATAATCATAGAATCAATCGTTAAAGCTACACTGTGTAAGAATTGCTCCCATTTGGCAGTGAAATTGTATATGATAACCTACTGAATACCCGTTCTAGCCCCTCCCGCTATTATGCCAGCAACGCAAATAATAATTGTAATAATCATTGTTAATTACAAATATGTTGTAAACACAATTTGATTGAATATATTGTCAGTGTCTCATGTGAAAACACGATTACATTTGAAAACATTCACTAGAGTCTGTTTTATCCAACTAAAGACAAATTTTAGCAACACATCAACAGGGACACACTACCTATGTAATGAATTAGCGCTATTATTTTGAAACAGAAAATCTGAGTTTGTGTTGCTGGCATAATATAGTGTTGCCAGGCGAATGGTTCTTGCCTATAGCTAAGGCCGGCGCTGCCATTACATGTACTCGAGAATAGGCGTGATCCTCCATCTTCAACAGGCTTTCAAATCTGCCGGCAGTCGTGAGTAATCTCCTGCTGGCATTCGTCACGGTGCCACTGAGTGTAAAAGCACGAAAAGCGGACCTTGAATTTCCAGGTATGTCCCTCTTTGGCTAATGTATTTTAAAGATGGAGGCGTAAAATGGCTGCCGCATTTTGAGCGACTCCATCGTATGTATTCTGAATAGAAGATTTTACGCATACAAGAATACTTTGATTAGATAGTGGAAGTAATTACACATGAATGAGAACACATTTTTGGATGGACAAAGTTTTTTTTGCTAAGTATCAACTCTGAGAAATACACATTGTAGCTTTAAGTAAATCCAGATATCCTAAGCCATATACTGTCTGTGACATTACATGTATGACATCGCTGAACATGTAGTGTAACAGAGTTAGGCTTAATATTTTGGTCTTCATAAGATAATGTGATGCAGAGCACTGAGTAAGCAAGACACAGTAGGCATTTCATCTAGATATTTGGACCTTATTGTTCCTAATATTAGATATAACTTGTGATATAAATGATGATTTGAGTGAGTTCGGGGTGCTAATATCATGGTAGTTGGTGGGATGATTCTTATGATAAATTATGCTTAAACTTTGACTTAACCTGGAATTGAAATATAATTTTAACCAAAATGTACTGAAACCTAACACAATACACATCAATAATCTTGCACACATGCTAATACAGAACGCACACATTGATGGAATTTAAAGTAGAATTCCTGGTGATTTCAACACGTAGCTGTTACGAAATTTGGAGTGGTGTCAGTAGCGAGACAACTCAAACTATCTGTGTTGCTTACACCGTGTTATCCTCCTGCTCCAGTTTACACCCGTTAGGCTGAAACAAGGCAAGTTTTAAAATGTGCTTTTAGCCTCTTAACATGTTTGAAATGTTATTGCAAGTGCATAGCCATATGCATTGATTCCTTCAGAGTGAACACAGCGAATCTAACTGCAGTAGATGTGAAAGAAATGCTCTGTTTTTTTCCAGTGAAGTCCACACTAGTCGATTGTCGAACTCATACCATCCAATATTCCAAAACGTATTTTCTCCACAAAAAAATTAATTGCCATGGTTATGTCCATAGACTACTGTATGTAGCAACATTGATCGGCCGTAACCTGACACCATTACTTTGCCTTTACTTCTCCAACAGTTTAAGAGTTCAAGAGTGTTGTGCATGTAACAGTGTAGACTCACGGCGAAATCAGAGAGGACCTGGAATAGCGTACAGACGGAGCTTGGAGTTAGATCAGGAGGAATTTGAGGAAATTGTTCAAGTTTGTGCCTTTCCAAATTGCGGGAACGAAATAAAGAGATATTTGCTTCAGCTTTCACCGTCTACACCTATGCAACTGGGAGATTTTACAGTTGTGGCTGGTTGCACTTCAGCTTGATGTGCAAACTCCCTTGCAAACTATGAACATAACCACAGCAAATTATTTTTTTGTGGAAAGAATACGTTTTGGAATATTGGATGGTATGAGTTTGACGATGGACAAGTATGGACTTCACCGGAAAAATAGGGTATGGGCACTGGCTGATTTATCACAACTTATTTGCATTTCTTTCACATCTACTGCAGTCAGATTTGCTGTGTTCACTCTGAAGGAATCACTGCACATGGCAATGCACTTGTAATGACATTTCGAACATGTTAAGAGGCTAAAAGCATGTTTTAAAACTTGCCTCGTTTCAGCGTAACAGGTGTAAACTGGAGCAGGATGATAACACAGTGTAGGCAACACAGATTGTTTGAGTTTGTCTCGCTACTGACAGCACTCCAAATTTCCTAACAACACAGCTACGTGTTGAAATTGCCCGAAATTCTCCTTTAAGTAAACACTGATGGAAGAAAAACTGCTCAATGCTTCTACTCTACCAGATGCATCAACCGTGTTCTACGCTGGAACCCATTCATTGTCAATGGAGCAGTCCAAACCTCTATTGGGAATGTCACAGAGGACAGTGTTACTTTTTTGGTGCATGCAAGTGTCAATATTTTCAACTCTATCACCTTTCTTTGCTTTATGAGGTGCAACTGAAAGTTCACAAAACCTACATCAGCTTTTTGTCCAATTGAGCTGGTGAGCTACATGTCATTATCTGCTCAGTACTTCAAATAAAAAAATCCAGCTAATTATTTTTTTATTCATCTGACCAGATATATCATATCATATACTAGCATGGCTTTCACATTTTGAATCAGTGGACTTTTAAAGAGCAGAGCAGGCAACCTAGAGAAAATCTAATCCATTACAATCTGCTGCCACCCGTCCTGCAGCCTTGCGAAGCAGATATGCTGGACCAGCAAAAAAAACGGAGAGAAAAATGCATGTGGTGGACAAGCAGCAGAACAGCTTACTCACGAGTCTATTAAGCACGAGCTGACTGAAGCGGGCGGAAGCTAATATTAAAATGAGTCAGTTATGAACAACGCAAGTTCTTCAAACATCAACACATGGAACAGCAAAAGCCTATGACTGGGTCTATGCCTCAGAACACCACAGCTAGCGAGAGGGCGGGGCTCTGTCTCACAAGTCACTGATCTATAGCTTAACTAACCACTTCAACACACATAATGACAGAATCTGAAGAGGCACAAGGCCATGGAGGAGAAGATGTGAGAGAGTCCACAACCAAATCAAAATGAAAACTTAGTATAGATAAAAAGACAGGAGTTAGCTAAATATGCAAGAGAGACAGAGAAAGGGCACTGCCATTTGAGAAGAAAGAAAATAATGATGACAATATTTATCAGCGGAGTGTGTGAGAACAAAGCAAAATAAACAGTTTGCGCGATTGGGGAGGGCGTCATGATATGAAAAGATGAATATCATAAAGCAATACATGTCCAATCCAAATGTGACTTTAACCTGCCACATTGGTTTAACGTTAACCCGTACAACTGGACCTGCCCTCTGCAGGACCCTTGAGCTAAGCCACAAGCAGGATTTAAAGCCAAGTCTCAATCATGCACCTACTGTAACTGCAAGACAGTGATTTTAACACTGTACTATTCAAGGGCAATTCAAAAACATTTTTATTCTTTCCATTCAAATGACCTCCTGAGTCAATTCTCCACTCTAGTTGACTTTACCCGGAATCTCTCCCAAAACACCTGACCTCAAGATCCAATCTGGTTCTAACTGCGATCAGAATGTATTCAAGAACATGAGGGGCAAAATGCACGAGTCGATGCACAAATGGATAATGTCACATCAAAGAGCGATTAGGCTCCCAGGGAGAGGATGGGACAGGCCTTTGTGACAGGAGTTGAAAGAGAAGAAAAGTGGGGGGGGGGGGAGAGTCAGAGCGAGCATGCTTTTTGCCCGAGTTAAATGGAGAGTCCTTGGGGAGAGGCAGATTAAGAGGCCGTTTGATCTGGTGCCAGCCGGGGGGGGGGCTGAAATTACACACACCATTGGGGGAGAGTTAACAAAGTTTCTCTATCAATATGGGTTTTCTCCTCCAATCAGGAAAATTGCTGGAAAGGCAGAAGAAGGAATCCACATTGAATTTAATCCCTGTTTGGCATTGTGTGTAGAGCATGCTTATTACAACGCCAGGGTGTGGGTTCGATTCCCCAAATGAATAATGAAATGTGTATCCGCTGTGAGTCACACTATTTACATACCTCCGCTAAATGACCCATGTAAAACAAGACTGTGCGCTGTCTTGTTTTGGAGTGCTAGGCGGACGTTTTTGGGGCAGGGGTATTTACCGTGTCCAGCATATCTTTGGTGTGAGCTGCAGAGATACAGAATCGGGCTCTGGACTCGATGATGGGTGTGGCTGGAAAGCCTACAACTACTACCCCGATATTCCTCTTCAGCATCTCTCTGCCAAATGCCCTGAGAATGACAAAGAGAAGGAGATCATTTAAAACCCTTTATCTTTTTGGACCCTCAAACCATGTTCACACCACAGAACACTGTAGCATGTCAGCAATCAAAACAAATCAACAATAAAATTAAATACAAATAAAAAATAAAGCACAACGCCAACACACATATTAAGCTAACCAGATCTACAAATAACAGTTCTCAACTGCAACACACAAACATTTGTAAAACCCACTTCTGGAGGGAGAGAGAGAACAGCGTCAACTCACCCTACCTTGGTAGTCTCTCGGTAACAGGGTCAACTTACCCTACCTTGGTGGTCTCTAGGTAACAGGGTCGACTCACCCTATCTTTGCGGGCATGTAGAGCATCATGGGAACTACAGGTGAGTCACTGTTGCCATAAATGATGAAGCCCATCTCTTTCATTCTCCGACGGAAATATGCAGTGTTCTCTGCCAAACGTTGCACGCGGTCACGACCTGAAGACACACATAGAAAGAGGTTTTAATTCGATTAAACCTGTATCATTTGAAACAACTGACAGTTATGTACTCAGTGTCCAGTAAATTTCTCTGTTATCGTGTCTGTGTCGTCACCTTTCTGTGTCGTCACCTTTCTGTGTCGTCACCTTTCTGTGTCGTCACCTTTCTGTGTCGTCACCTTTCTGTGTCGTCACCTTTCTGTGTCGTCACCTGTCTGTGTCGTCACCTGTCTGTGTCGTCACCTGTCTGTGTCGTCACCTGTCTGTGTCGTCACCTGTCTGTGTCGTCACCTGTCTGTGTCGTCACCTGTCTGTGTC
>JACXGM010009099.1:0-28022 GCA_016801145.1 Umbra pygmaea | reverse complement strand
GCTGCGGTATAAAGTTGATGCTGAAGTTAATATTGTCAAAGGAAAAAATTAGAAATACTTCTGATAAAGGTGACAGCAAAGCACATCCTTAACAAAACAGACAAATAAACCGAAAGGGAAAACTGCACGAGATGTGGGAATTCTCCATTCCAGAGATCTCTATCCAGCGAAAGAAGCAAAATGCCACCAATGCAGCGGAATAGGCCATTACAAAAGTCTGAGTCTTTCTGTTCTCCAGGAGGTCTTTGAGGATGAGGACTTAAATGAAGGCAGAGCCTTCCTTGGAGCTCTGGATTCAAACAGACATGGCTGGTGTGCTAATGTTCTCTATTCACCAAACTGGCCAAACAAACAGGAATTGTAAGAGGTATGTTCATTACTTCCACCCAGAAGAATGAGAAAAAGGTCAAAGAGAACATCTATGTCGTTCAGAATCTCTTCTCATCTTTGCCTTGACAACATGCCATTGAAAAGCTGAATCTCATTGCAAGGCTATATTCACTGACAGATGTTCAGTGGCAGGAGATGTACCCTGAGCTTTTCACAGGTCTAGGAGAGACCACATCCATCTTCGAACTGGGGTGACACCTTAACTCTGTGTCCAGAATACCACTTCCCTCAATGGCCGAAGTTAAAGCTGAACTTGCCAGAATGGATGAGCTTGACATTATAGAAAAGGTGAATGGTCCTACTGACTGGTGTTCCTGTACTCATGCCAAATGACCCAGTGAGGAGCTGTATTGATCTAACACAACCGAACAAGGCTGTGAGGCATGAAAAGATCACTCTGCCCTCTGTATACCACATGTTGGGTATGCTGGCAGGAGCCAAACCTTTTACCAAGCTGAATGCTAATGCAGGATTTAACAGATCTGTTTAGCAACTGAGTCACAAAAACACACATACAATTTAGGTACTATTCCTTGAAGAGGCTTCCCTTTGGCATTTCATCTGCCCCTGAACTCTGAGATGAGGATGAACCAGCTTATGAAGGGGATGGATCGACTGGTGTGACACATGGACGATATACTCATCTTCCCAGTAAGTGCTGGTGTGCATGGACAGTGACATGGACTCATTTAAGCATTGTTTTGTTTTCTTATATTTGTTTATATATATATATATATTCTTTATCCATTTCAGTGCAATAGGCATGGTGTTTATGTTGTTACCTTTATTTTGAAGTATGTCCCCTTAGCCATGTCTCTTCTTGGTCAGGGTTGCTGGGAAATGAAGTGTAGGTTGGAAAAAGCTGGTATTGTGTAGATGGGTTTGATTAAGGATTACGAATAGCCGTGTCCTGTTAGTGAGAACAGAGTTCTATATATAAGTACCCCTGGAACCAGGAATAGGTGTGGATCATTGTGTGTGTAAAAGAAGTCACGTCAGTGAGTATTGTGGTCAGTTGCTGCTTATTTATGCCTGCTTCCCTGAGCGATATCAGGAATATGATTTGTGTTTTTGTAACCAGTAGCATTGCTGACTCTTTAAAAGTGACTTGCCTATGTTTGGAAGTATATGTTTACGCTCTGGATTATAAGCCATCAGCATCCCGTGTGTCAAGGTTCCAATCCAGTGGAGGCAAGTGTGTCTTCACTAAACATATATTTATTTGAACCAGGAGGAACTGAACAGAAACAAACATGAGAAACCAACCAAATCTATGCATACACCAAAACATGACATAAGAACAACATAAGCTCAACACAACACTAACAATATGAACAAACTAAAGACATGAAGAACAAGAATAACCACATACCTGAACAGAAACAATGAATCACACGGGACTAACAAACACCCAGAACTAAATACCCAACTAATGAGGAAAGGGTGTGCACGTGGGGACTTAATCTACAGAACTGATAGACTCACCAAAACATGTGACGGGATCATGTGACACAAAGAGCGGGAAACCTAACCAAAACAAAACACACAGGGGAGAAACCACTACAAGGTGACGACAGGAACAAGCACACATACACTAGGGACATTGTGACACAGGCTATAAGGGGAAAACTAAGACACCATGCACAGCACTGAATAAGAACAAAACATATATATAAACACAGGAGAGTAAACTAATAGAACTAAACGCTAGTATATACATTAACAATTCAGCCCACACTGGGCCAGATGTTTCACCGTGCCACTGCTAATAGCACGTAGGCTATAGTTTTACCGTTGTGCACTCGCGTAGGTTGTACCCTGCAACCAGGACTGTATGCTATTGGCCACTGGACATATCAACCGGGAGCTACAAACAAGTGAGTTGCTACATGTGTTAATTTGAATTTTTAGGCGTTCGCTCTGTACCCAGAACTTAACCCAGCATCCATACCACTGTGAGAGTACGTTGTATACGTTTTAGGTCTGTTTAGTAGCATTCACTACGTTCCGTTTTATCCCACTTGTTGCTCACACCGCCTGTTCATTATACAATGTATGGAATTGACCAAGGACAACTACTATCTACTGCCTTTGTGTCTCCCTTCCTTCACAACACCCACTGAAACTTTGACAATAGCCCAGACAAAGTACACAGTTGTCTACTTATGGTTAGGGACTGTCTATTAATGACATGTTTTTAATTCATTTTAATTTAACATGTGGCTTAGAAACCTCAAAACACACATCCTTTGATATTTAGAGAGAATGTTTTCTTCTATAAACATTTGAAATTTGGAAAATTCAATAGCTTTTATGTTGAATCATTTAGAAACCTTGTCACTTTGAAATCGTTGAGATAAAAATCTATTTTCTTTAAGGTTTCTTCACCCGACAGGGTTTGGAGTGAAACTCTTAGGTTTTTGTGCTTCCAGCTAGCGGTCCATACATATTTTCATCTTTCGCTCGTGATCCATTTTGTGAATCTGTGAATCAGGTGTGGTGCATCAGGGGGGTGGGGGATGATGCGATTTCTGTTGGGTCAGACCCATCTGCTAACGATGGGGGGCTGAGACTGAGCGCTACATGGAAGAATATGCACCGAACATGCCACTTTGAAATTTAGTTGTTTTCATGAATAAAAACATTGGGTGACCCTCCCCTCAACAAAGAAAAAAAATACATGACCCTCCCCTATTTTCCTCCGGTGGTCCATTCCATAAATACCGAACAGTCCCTTAGGCCAAAAACCGTCTTCAGACGGAGTCCAGCGGGACCCAGACAAACTTACAGGAGTTCAGAACATGCAACAACCCACCAATGTCTCTGAAGTTGGCAGTTTCCTTGGCATGGTGAATCAGCTGGGAAAGTTTATCCCTGACCTGGCAGACAAACAAAGCCACTATGTGACCTCCTCTCACAAAGAAATGTATGGGCCTATGATGAGCTGCAGGAGAAGTCATTCTCATTGCTCAAAGCTGTATATAAGTATATCATTCATTGTTTGATTTCCTGAAAGGGGAGATGTAGTGGTATCTAGTAAAAACACTTTACCACTCACTTAGCCACTGCACCTGGGAGGAGTTTGTCAATGTACGCAAGCAAAAATGTAATAAAGTTAGATTGAAGTTCCCTGCATCTTGAGCTAGACGTGGTCTGTGCTACTTCTTACTAAAAACTCACACAACAACCAACACTTCAAAACCAACAATTTTAACTTTGTTGTTAACAGGGTTTTGCTGCGTAAAAAGGCATCTCACCTCACTACATAAAATAGCAGCTATCTGATCTCAGCACCTGCTTAAATATGTTCAAGATATCTATCTGTACCAAACTATAACTCTGCAAAGTGTGTGCAAATTGCACTTTGGTGTAAACATCTATGCCATTACCTGAATAGGATAAAAAAAAGTTTTACTAATTTCCAATCAATGTTATACCTATACATTATATTGGTAAAAATGAAGTTACTGTACATTTCGTATTCCTATTGCCTGTATGTCAACATTGCTTTCATCAAGAAAGTGTTCCTACTTCGATGTAATCATGACATTTATAGGCATGAATGCTGATCAGTGTATTAGGAACATATGCTGTGCTGTCAGTCAGGGTGTGGTTGTTGAAGATTACATCCCCCAGGTCCATTTGCTGGAGTCCGAATGAATTAGTCTTTAGCTCAGTAAAAGGCCACATCCTCCAGTCTAGATAATTGCAACGTTGGATTGACACTGGCATCTTTGATTTCTTAAGTTATCATATGCACCTTTCATTTTAATTCCCATATAGACGCTTGATATATCTGCAATTCTAAATACAATCTCTGAGGAAACGTAACAAAAACAATGGTCATTCCCACTACATCTATAGACTGCTAAAACATGACCATGCCACAATATTTAACATAATCCGCCAAGAATTTTGTTTCCCAGTGAACTTCGGAAATAAGCTCAATGTATTCTTTTGAATACTTTTCATTGAGGAAATGTTTTAATAGTTATTTGGTTTACTAAAATGAATCTAAATGGAATATACCCCAACCCTGTGACCCAGTGTTTTCGCTGACTTATGAAACTATTTTGGTGTTACACATCCACTCCTTGCTAGTTACTGATTGGACTTTTGAGGAATTTGTGGTTGATGTTTCTATTTACCCTTATTTTTTTTCATGTCCACTCTAGGTACATACTGTAAACTATGAGCTGAACGCATGGGGAGCAGCTCTCCCCTGCACTAGTTCAAATATTTCCAAACTTTCACCCCCGTTGACGTTGACCTCTCGAAGTGCAACCAATGGCTTTGCAGTTTGTGTTGTGGTTGTATAAACAAAAATAATAGGAAGAAATGTAATGTTTGTCAGAGTTGCCTGAACTACTATTCAACACTGAAATTGTATGACAATATGGGTGATAAATAATTGCTGTTAGATGAACAACAGCTACTAGCCTTTTAGCTAACTCCAGTGCTATGGCAGTGTCAGAATGTGCCCTACCTATTGGAGAGCATGAACGAAACAAACAGACTACGTGGACTCTTAAATCCTATATCAAATAATCAGTCACACCTAACATAGAGTAACTTACTAACAGCAACAATGAACCACAGAACCCCAACACATAACCAGCAACTGAAATACGTATGTACTAATGGAAGAAGTGACACCGGCTGTGTCTGTTTGAACAAGAAACAAGGCGATCTATTGGTTGAGACAATAATCAGTGAGCTGGAACCGGCTGTGAACAGTCAAGACAAATGAGAACGATCCATTGGTTAGGAAATAAACATGTGATGTCCGGTTAAACAGAACACAAAACATAGAGTGGGAGGCGGCTGGAACATCAGCTCAAGCCCTCCAGGACGGGGCACTGTTACAACACTGCTGGTTTAACAAGGAAGCAGGGGCATAGGCAGGATTTATGGGACCCGTGAATGAAAACCTTCATGGGCCCCACTGACATAATAAATCATACATTAACAGGGCCCTCTGACTTAGGGCCCCCTGAATCGACAAATCAAATAATCCGTACTGTACCGGCAAACCAACACGTTAGGACTGCCAAAATCAACAAATGCTGTATTCTCTTTCTGTCTACCACCTTTTCTCTCCACCTGATCTTTGACCTCATCTAAACTTCTCCCTTCGATTCTCTTTTCCCGGTTCTCTTTTCCCACCTCTTCCTTTTCCTCACCCTCTCATTACCCCTTTCATTCACTTCAATAGCTCCCTGACAGTGGAACCAAGCCAGCCCTCCTCCTATGAAGTCATAGTTATACCTCCAGCTTCTCACAAGACTAGATTTAAAGCTCAGTGAGAGTAACTCTACCCAATTACCTCTTTTCCCGCCAGCTATTAAATCATGTTAAAGGTTAGATTTGGGCAGAAAACAATCCTTTTTTCAATTAATCTAAATATTACATAGAACCTCCAGCCTCAGAGCACTATACAATTCAATTACAGACTAAAGATTTTATGTTGCTCTCAAGATTGAAAAGGATTGATTTTAGCAATGTGATTAGAGGAAAAAACAAATTACATTATCTAAATTCCAAATAGCCTCTGGAGGTTAGAAATATATTCATTTTGTTTGAACACGCACATATACATTTGAATGTATTTAGGGTGTCAGGGGGTCTGCATGAATCGATAAATCAAGCAGCAGGCATTCGAAATGATGTGGTATGTAGTGTATATTATTTTTCAATGGTGCATGGGCATTACTCTGTTTGCTACATATCCTTAATGGAATGTGTGGGTTTCGTGTTGGTCTTCACACATTGGAAACTATCCATTTATCTTCATGTCTTCCATTTATCGTCGTCGCAAAGATAGGTCCAATGTGGATTTGGAAAGCCAGTTGAGGCTTTCTAAAATTAGCAATAAATACATTTCCAGTATTCTGTAATTTGTCAACTCAAATACATTAATCAACAGCTGTTTACTTCCATTTAAATCATTTAACATTAGTGATTGTTTTACCATTTGTACTCGCCTCCTTTGAAATCCATTGAATCACACAACCCTGGCGTTGGAATACCCCCGCTTTGCAAGCTGTGCTACCAGACCGCCCCGGTTGAAATCAATGAGTGCTTGGCGCTGACCCGTCCTTGCTTCAACTTCTGTAGAGGGCATGATAGAAAGAAAGGAAGTGTTAAAGAATGGACAGAGATGGATCGGATACATGAGAGTGGATGGGTGAGAATGTTTTAGTTTGTGATCGGATACGTGACAGTGGATGGGTGAGAATGTATCAGTTTGTGATCAGATATACGTGAGAGTGGACGTGTGAGAATGTATCACTTTGTGATCAGATACGTGAGAGTGGACGTGTGAGAATGTATCACTTTGTGATCAGATACGTGAGAGTGGACGTGTGAGAATGTATCAGTTTGTGATTGGATACGTGACAGGTGATGGCTGAGAATGTATCAGTCTGTGATTGTCTGGGTGTGTGCCTGTATGTGGGTTTGTGAGACTGTCTTGACAGCTGACCATAACATTCGTAAGAAACTGCTATGAAACTGTAATCAGTTTGTTGAGCAAAAGACAGACATAAATCCTTCTTTCAACCCTTCAAAAAATGCAATTGTAAATGAATACTGTGGTTTTGTGGAGCTTTAATAGCTGTTTTGTCTCTAAAATGCCAGAATACAAAAGAAAATAACAAGGAGATGATGGATTGATTGCTTAAAGAGGACCGATGGCTTGTTCAGATATGATGAAGCAGTGCCATCACTGTGAGTAATGGCCCGGTGTTCGATTCACCTCACCTGCGTGGAAGGAGGAGAGGGAACGACATGAGAAGCAACAATGCTGGGAGAAACCCTTCAGTACAGTGTGTTTTTTCCAGACTCAAGGTCATTGATATCCACAGGGATAACATTGCAGAGATACAGTGTAATATAGGCATACATACACTATACCCTGTGTGCAAAATTATTAGGCAAGTTCTATTCTTGAGGATTAATTTTATAATTGAACAACTACAGTGTTCTCAGTCAATCCAAAATGTAAATAAACCTCAAACCTGAATAGGTAAGAAAGTAGAAGTATGGTCTTGACTTTGTTTGGAGAATATTTATGTGCGCACAATTGTTGGGAAACTATTTGTGTGCATAATAATTATGCAACTAAATTAAAAGTTTCCCATATCACTTGTTGAATTTCATCTTTTAAAGTGAGAATAATAAACAAACAACTCATCATTTACAAATAAACATTTCAGTGATAGGGTTTAGGTTAGGTGAGGAAGGCGGCCATGCCATTACTCTTTAGTCTTTAAGGCCTTTACTGGCTAGCCACACAGTGGAGAACTTCGATGCATGCAACGGAGCATTGTCCTACATAAATATCATGGTCTGCTTGAAAGATGCATACTTTTTCCTGTTCCACTGCTTGAAGAAAGTGTCTTCTAAAAACTGGTAGGTTAGGGAGTTGAGTTTGAGTCCATCTTCAACCCGAAAAGGTCCAACTAGCTCATCTTTAATAATACCAGCCCATACCAGTACCCCAGCTCCACATTGCTGGCGTCTAAGTCGAAGTGGAGCTCTGTGCCCATTACTTATCCAGCCACGGGCCCATCCATCTGGTCCTTCAAGAGTCACTCTCATTTCATCAGTCCATAAAACCTTTTAAAAATCTGTCTTCAGATATTACTTGGCCCAGTCTTGATGTTTCAAATTGTGTCTTGTTCAGTGGTGGTCAGGTTTCAGCCTTCCTTACCTTGGCCATGTCTCTGAACACTGAACACCTTGTACTTCTGGGCACTCCAGGTATGTTGCAGTTCTGGAATATGACAGACTGAAGGATAATGGGTTCCTGGTAGATTCACGTCTGAGTCTTCTCAAGTCTTTGGCAGTTAATTTGCGTCTTTATTTCTCAGCAGGTTCTCTGTTGACTATTTGCACAAAAAGATTTATGGTTCTGTGAACACGCCCCAATATCTTAGCAATTTTAAGAGTTACAGGATACAAAGATATTTCAGACAATTTGGTGCTTCCAACTTTGTGGCAGTTTGGGGAATGTCCTTTCCTGTTTCAGCATGGCTGTGCCCCTGAGCAGAAAGTGGGGTCCAAAAAGACATGGATCAACGAGTTTGGTGTGGAGGCCTGCACAGAGCCCTGACCTCAACCCCACTGAACACCTTTCGGTTGATATGGAATGGCAATTGTGAGCCAGGACTTATAATCCAACATCAGTGCTTGTCCTCGCAAATGCAGTTTTGGCTGAATGGGCCCAAATTCCATCAGTCACAGTGTTTGAAGTGGGCAAGTGCTCACAGGTACACAGTACCAGCACTTATTCAATTTACGATGAAGGGTACCCGGAGTCTTTTGTGATACCAGTACTACTCATAAGCTCCTGGTACTCCAATGAGTCTATAATTACATGGATCAGTACGTTTCTTGGATGGCCTAAATTCTAATAGGCATCTTCTGGAGTACCATCACTTAGTGAACCCTGGGTATTGAGGTTTAGCTCTTGATTCGAATGGACATGAACACTACCAAACCACCTTTTGCAGGAAGCCCCTAAACTCTGTTACCCAGGGTGCACTGAGAGACGCATGTAGTCTCCACGCAAAATGTAAATAGTTTTTGAATAGTTCAGTGGAGCTATGTGTTGTATCACTTAGCTTACTACATTGCTAAAACTTTTCTCACATTTTAAGCACATCTCAGCTGTGTTTTTGTTTTTTAGGATATGCATAAACTAAGCATAAACTTACGCACACCGCACATTGGAACAGCTTCATGAGAGTGGTTGTTTCATGATAAAAATAAAGAAATTGCCAACGCACATTTCAGACAGAGTAAGAGCAATTGGGCAGAAGTTTCTGGGAACAAGGTTACTTCTTTATTAAACACAGACTTGGTCAACTCCATCCCATTGAGTCAGCCACACAGGTAGTCTCTCCTCTAACTAGACAAGCCGCATTCAGTTATCTCTCCTTTAGCCAAAGCCAAACAATCCACGTGTTAGGTACAGGCTGTCTGCTAAATATTACGAATAAGCCTAATATGAATAGTAATGTTATTCACAATTAATGTATTAGATCTGTGTCATCTGACAAGTAAATTAGATTATAGATATTATAAAAACCATAGCTAACCATTTTGAAGACTGGAGCATATTGTATTATTGTATTATGTATAATGCTAACTAGATTATCAGGCAATTAATTTAGGGAAATTGCAAATGATAAGATCAGGCTTGAATTTATCACAATAGTTTATTAATTTGCTCATTGTTGGCTTATTTTTAGGATAGTGAGGAACATTGAGAAACCATTAATTGACCATCAACGTCCTTGGTCCTCCACTGGATCAAAGTGTCAGCCAGGTAGGATACATGCTATGGAGTAGAGTTGCATAATAGCAATAGTGTCACATTTGTGGTGTAAGGTGTGTTAAGAGAGGAAGATCACACAGGCAGATGGTGGTTGTTTAATTTAATAACGCTGCTCTGGGAAGACTGGACAATATATACCACAACGTTGCAGGGTACACTCAAAGCAAATGGCACAACGAGTATATGGAGACAAACAAAATACAACGTTCTCTAAAGCGGCATGGACGCTTTAACAGAACTACATAAAGAGCGTAAGCAATATACAGATGCTTCAGGACTCACTTTTCACAATAGTAGCAGTTTAACACCCATCTTCTTCTGAGCAGCCAAAAAACACCATGTATCACCTCTGACAATATAATAATGAATCGCACCCTCCTCTCCTTCACCCAGACTGATATAATGACTGAGCCAACCAGCTGAAAGTGTTTAGGTGATTAGACCAACTCAGTCCCCAATCAGTACCAGGTGAACGAGAGGAAGGCGCTACACAGCACACGTAATAATCAACATTACGGAACAGTGCAATATACTGACTAAACATGAAACACAAACCAACAGTACCTAGACCTAGACTGAATTTCAAACATCAAAATAATCATAAATACAACTACATCCAAAGAGTTCAATATCTCAGTTAGTGTTTCCATTCCAGCCCTCTCTGGGCTGGATGTGACAAATAGTTGGCTTTGGTTTCTTATAATTCATTTTTTTGACTGGAATTTAAATTCCAGTTCAAAATCATTTTATGGGTAATCAGATGGCTCCGTGGTAAAGGAGTCAGATTTGTCAGACGGTTGCTGGTTCAATACTAGACTGTGCCAAATGTCATTGTGTCCTTGAGGCACTTTAACCTAAGTTGCTCCAGGGGGATGACCCTCTATTCACTGTAAGTCGCTCTGGATAAGAGCGTCTGCTAAATGACAAAAATATAAATGAAAAAAACCTTTGAATGTGCATGATACTGCTATTATGAGAGAATTTAGTGTTAAAGGACAGCTCAAGGACAGAATAATATTATTTTCCTTGTCCAGTCGAGGATTTGATTTATTAAGGGCGCATTTTCCTGTGGTTAGGGGCATAAGACCATACCTATTTCTGCAAACACCACGACAGCACTTGCCAATAGAGCTTGTTCAGAGTCACGTGTCCCAACAGAAATGAGTGTGTCAACTACCCAACCAGGAGCAGCCTCAGCAAGGTTCCAGTACCACTAGCCGCCCAGAGCCTGTGGATCATGTGTCTTTTTACTGTAGAGCAGGCTGATAGCCCTCACTCTACAACATGAAACACCCACATTAACAATAACTTTCAACCTCAATAGTGCTTCAATTGGAAAAAAAATAAAGAATTTCAGAGTTATCTGCCCTCTAATTTTCTCCCTTTACAGCTCTGGAAATAATTAAGAGACCACTGCAAAAACAACTTTTCTCTGGTTTGTTTGGGTAAAGTTATTTTTTTATTCCATAAATGACTGACAACATTTCTCCCAAATACTAAATACAAGTATTACCATTCAGCAGTATTTGCAGAAAAAGACAACTGGTTATAATAAAAAAAGTTACAGTGTTGACAGACCTTAAATAATGCAAAGAAAATATGTTCATATTCATTTTGAAACAACACAACATAATTCATTCTGTGTTAGAAAGAGTTCAGAAATCAATATTTGTTGGAATATAATAATAATAATAATAATTGGCTTTCATGCATCTTGGCATGCTCTCCACCAGTCTTTCACAATGATGTTGGGTGACTTTATGCCACTCCTGGTGCAAAAATTCAAGTAACTCGCATTTGTTTGATTGCTTGTGACCATCAATCTTCCTCTTGATCACATTCTAGACGTTCTCAGTGGGATTAATTTAAGAAAAATTAAGAGAAATCCAATCAGATAATGTAACTCAACTGTCTATTTTCTAAAATGTACAAGATGCAACTTTTGTAGTTAAAGCAAACAAATAAATCATAGACACACTAGTATGATTTCAACAGACTTGTTTACATACAAAATTACATGACCTATGTACTTCTCAAGAATTAAAATTCTACATGCCTGCTAAAAATACTTTGAGTTCAAGGCCAGCTGCTCAGATAACTTTTTCAATGTCCCTTTTAACAAAATAAACACACATAATATCGAGAACTAAAACAATATCTCACATTACAATTTATACACTGGAAAAATATAAATGTAATACTTCAATGAATTTTTGATACCAGTTGATTCTGATGCAGGAAATAAGGGGAGTACTGACACTACTTCAAGCACTGCACAGACACACTCCAAAATCCTGTGGAACCCTTCCCCGAAGAGTGGCAGCTGTTATAGCCGCATATTAATTCCCATGGTTTTGGAATGGGATGTCCAACAAGCTTACATGGGTGTGATTGTCTTGGAGTCCACATACTTTTGGCTACAGTATATAGTGTTTATATCCATGCGTAGGAGTTAGAGTAACAGTATGTAGGCCAAGCTGATTTGGAGGAGGCAGTACAGTACAGAGCACACACAATACAAAACATCAGTACTATGCATTTCTGTATTTGTTGAAGAATGGCCTGAGCCTTGCTTCGCGTGTTGCAAGTCTAATAGTGCTGAGCACTCACAGTATGCAAATTCCCCATTCTGATGTAGGTTTTATTATGATAAAGGAATCTGTTAACCCACAATCAACCTGTCCATCATTCAAAGCTGATAAAAAAAACAATATTCTTCTACTGTGCTTTTTGAGCCCTGGACTATCTATAACCCAGAAACTGTAGGCTCCTACAGGTGTTTGCAAAAGTTTCAGCACCCCTGGGTAAAAATGATGTTACAAAAGTTGACCTGATCTCTATTTGATAAAACGGGTAACCGGACCCTCTTCTGCACATGTTTACTATGTATTAGCATTTTCCATAGATTACAAATATTAAACAAAAGTGAACATGACAGTTTGGGCACCCTTTCACAGCAGAAATAACTGCTACCAAATGTTTTCTGTAGCCAGTTTTGAGTCTTTCTGTTATTGACTTTGGAATTGTTTCCACTCTTCCTTGCAGAACTCTTTCCGCTCAGACACATTTTTCGTTCTCTTTGCATGCACTGAACAGATTTTCAATAATATTCAAATGTGGAGACTGAGATTGGCATCCAGAAACACTGTCCTCTTTTCTTGTAAATAATTCATGGTTGATTTTGAGGAAAGTTATGGATAATTTTCTAACTAAAATATTGTCACGGCTCAGGCCATGGCAGAGGGTGATTAGTGCCCTGACTAACTGATTTTGTGGTGTGTTCAGCTCATCCAGGACAATTACTTCATTATCCAATCACATGTCTTGTTTCTGTTTGTTCCCTCACAACTGTTAACTACTCTATCATCCTGTATTTAATCCTATTGTTTGTGCTGTTCTGTGTTGGTGGGTGTTTCAATGTGTCAGCTCTGTGTGTTTGCCCTTGTCATTTATGCTATGCATAGTAGTCTTGAGTTATTTTCCTTCTTCTCCAAAGACTGTGCCAGCAGAGGGGGTCCGCGTGGAGTAGTGGGCTAAGTTCTGCAGTGCACGACAGTTTACGTCATAATAGTCACAGGTTCAAGCTTGACTATGTGTTCTCTGACTTTCCCTGGGCCTGAGGCAATGAAGTAGTGCAAATTGACAAAACGCTACCCTGGATTTGGGTTAGATAAATCAGATTATCTATCCTGCCACGTCGCTCTCCAGTATAGTCAGAAAACGTAATCATCACATGCATGATCTGACTAAAGGCTTCCTTGTTGGATGACCAGTGCAAAAATCGGCGGGTGGGTGACATGTTTTTGGATGAACCACGTGCGTGCCCCTTCTATTCCACAGATCTGTCCAAGGAGTTGCAGAGCTGCCAAAAAGGCTGGGTTATTTGGAATTGGGAAGGGAGGAAAATGGGGGGTAAAAAAGAGGAAAGTCTGGACAAAAAATGAAATGCCCATGATCCAAAGCATACCATCTCATCTGTGAAACATGGTGGAGTGAGTGTTATGGCTTGGGCCTGTATGGTGGCCAGTGGAACAGCTTTAACAGACACCCAGCCTAGAACCCCAAAGAGCAAGGAACAATTCAAAGTTGAAGCACTGGCCAGGTAAAACCTCCCAGTAATTTGCTTCCCAGCAATAAGCCAAGAGACGAGCAAGACTAAGAGGGATGGCCATTTGTCTTCTGGTTGTGCCATGTGCAGAGTTTAAGAGTGCATGTCAAATTAATGCCAAGTTGTTTATCAGTTGTGATAAAGACAGGAACTGTGAGGCAGACAAGATGGTGTGAGTTTTCCAACCAGGCTGTGTTTTATTCTATCACACTGCCACTATTACACTGCGATTACAGAAAGAAAAATAAACAAACATTTGGCCAATAATTACACCTATATTTGAGGGTGCTAATTCGCGTTGTCAGTATTCTCCCCGGTTGCTCAGGTCTAGGATGTCGAGAATTCTCCATCGACTCAATCTTCTCCTGTGTCTATGCTATATTGTGACAACACTGCTCGCTTTCCTTTTCCTCTGTTTCCTTCTTATAGGCCTCCTTATTAGAGTCAACAGGGAACAGCTGGGGTTACAGAGATTTCTGGCACTTTAGCCCTTTCCCTATGTTGTACAGATCTCCTCCGGAGATTTCCAGAAGGTGCTAGTGGGGCTGTGTGTGTGTGAGCACTAGCGCTCGCTCTCAGTGCTGCTGTCCTAGGTGCTGAACTATGACACAGAGGGTTCTTATCTGACAGGGGTGCGGCGCCCATCTCTCATCCCCCGCGCCACACTGTACACATTAAGGTCCTGTGAGTAATCCTTGGGCATGATCTGAGAGTTCATATCTTCATGTAAGCTGTGTCCAGTCTTTAGACACATCCAGATCGGCTGCACCACCAGGTATACAGGAACAAGGACAGCCAGGTGGGTTGTGGTAGTGGGTTTGGACAAGGTCATCATCAAGCCGGGTAGTTCAGTGATGTGGTCCAAGGACTCAAGTCGTCCTAGGTCATCATCTTAGGGTTCAACTGGACACCAGAGTTATTAGATGGGGAATTCCATAAATCAGCAGTACCTCAGCGTAAAAAACAGATTGTTACTTGTCATTCAGCCAAATGAATGAAGCCTGTACTATAGTAAACTAGGCCCCATCCCGAGGGGTTTTAGAAGCATGGTCGCTGCCAGCCCTAAGGCATATATTATTTAAAAAATATGATTAAGGTTTAAATTTAATCTGACAAGCACCATCTTGCCTGCCAGCCCTAACGCATATTTTACCCAACATCTTGCCTGCCAGCCCTAACGCATATTTTACCCACCATTTTGCCTGCCAGCCCTAACTCATATTTTACCCACCATCTTGCCTGCCAGCCATAATGCATATTTTACCCACCATCTTGCCTGCCAGCCCTAACACATATTTTACCCACCATCTTGCCTGCCAGCCGTAACGCATATTTTACCCACCATCTTGCCTGCCAGCCGTAACGCATATTTTACCCGCCATCTTGCCTGCCAGCCCTAACGCATATTTTAGCAACATTAGAATTTAATTAAAGAAGACTGTCAAGCAAGGTTAACAGGGGTTACCAAACAGGACCAGTCTCAACTCAATTGCCAGCCCTAATGCATGTTTTTTAAACATCTGTCTTTAGTAATTGCTTAAAGATCGAGACTGAGTCTGCGCTGCTAACATGCATCGGTAAGGCATTCTACAGTAATGGGGCTCTGTAAGACAAAGCCCTACCGCCAGCTGTTTGTAATAGAATTCTAGTTACATTAAGGAGGCCTGCGTCTTGTGACCGTAGTGTACGTGTAGTTATGTACGGCAGGACCAATTCAGAGAGATAATCAGGTGCAAGTCCATGTTTTTGCTTTTTTATTCGTGTTACAATTTTAGCAGCCACATTCTGTACCAAACTAAGTTTGTTTATTGACTGATCAGGGTAGCCAGAGAGAAGTGCATTGCAATAATCTAGTCTAGAAATAACAACCACGTACAGTATATTAGTTTCTCTGCATCATTATTTGGTCGAAAAAAAGCTGTTTTTGAAAAATACAGGTCCTTCTCAAGAAATTAGCATATTGTGATATGTTCATTATTTTCCATACTGTAATGATAAAAATTAAACTTTCATATATTTTAGATTCATTGCACACCAACTGAAATATTTCAGGTCATGTATTGTTTTAATACTGATGATTTTGGCATACAGCTCATGAAAACCCAAAATTCTTATCTCAAGAATTAGCATATCATGAAAAGGGTCTCTAAACGAGCTATTAACCTAATCATCTGAATCAACTTATTAACGCTAAACACCTGCAAAAGATTCCTGAGGCTAAAAACTCCCAGCCTGTTTCATTAAACAAAACCGCAATCATGGGTAAGACTGCCGACCTGACTGCTGTCCAGAAGGCCATCATTGACACCCTCAAGCAAGAGGGTAAGACACAGAAATAAATTTCTGAACAAATAGGCTGTTCCCAGAGTGCTGTATCAAGGCACCTCAGTGGGAAGTCTGTGGGAAGGAAAAAGTGTGGCAAAAAACGCTGCAGAACGACAAGAGGTGACCGGACCCTGAGGAAGATTGTGGAGAAGGATCGATTCCAGACCTTGGATGACCTGCGGAAGCAGTGGACTGAGTCTGGAGTACAAACATCCAGAGCCACCGTGCACAGGCGTGTGCAGGCAATGGGCTACAGGTGCCGCATTTCCAAGGTCAAGCCACTTTTGAACCAGAAACAGCGGCAGAAGCGCCTGACCTGGGCTACAGAGAAGCAGCACAACAAAACAACAACAAATTTTGCATGTCGGAAATCAAGGTGCCAGAGTCTGGAGGAAGACTGGAGAGAAGGAAATGCCAAAATGCCTGAAGTCCAGTGTCAAGTACCCACAGTCAGTGATGGTCTCAGGAGTACCATGTCAGCTGCAGGTGTTGGTCCACTGTGTTTTATCAAGGGCAGGGTCAATGCAGCTAGCTATCAGGAGATTTTGGAGCATGTCATGCTTCCATCTGCTGAAAAGCTTAATGGAGATAAATTACCTGAAATATTTCAGTTGGTGTGCAATGAATCTAAAATATATGAAAGTTTAATTTTTGTCATTACATTATGGAAAATAATGAACTTTATCACAATATGCTAATTTCTTGAGAAGGACCTGTATTTCATGTGGTCATCAAAAGGTTGATCAGAGTTCAGAGTAACACCAAAGGTCCCTTGCAGATTTTTTTGCAATGACTGTAGAACCATCCAAGTCCTCTGTGAGATCTGACAGCAAATCTTGTTGTTTCTTTGGACCTAAATTTTTCTTTTCTGTTTTTCCTAAACATACTACTAGAGCAGCAAAGGGGGATTTAATAGAAAAAAGAAAGTGGAAAATCCTTGACAGGCCGAGTCAATCACTGGATCTGAATCCAATTGAACATGCATTTAACATGCTGCAGACGAGACTGAATGCAATCATTCCTTGCACCAAAGCAACAGGGACTTAAGATGGCTGCAGTACACGCCTGGCAGAGACCAGGCACTTGAAAATCTTGGGGTGGAACACCAAAACTAAAAGCCACAACACCATTTCAGGAATTCCATTTTACTGTTGTAGTGTATAGGCTAGTTGAAAATGATGTCTATATGAGAGTTAAAGAATCAAATACTGAAATACTTTGGTTTCTTATTTTACAGTCAATGTTAATAATTTTCAGCTGTAATACTGGCACAGTTATTTTATATTGATATTTGTTGTATATGTTATTAATGTTGTAATACAGTGCTCAGCTTTTAAAAGGAACATGGGTCTCAGTTGATTTTCTCTGTATAAATAAAGGAAAAAAACTAAAAATACTGCTACCCCCTTGGTGGCGCCCCTGCCTATTTATTCTGCCTCCTCTCTGCCAGCGCCCCTGCCTATTTATCCACCCCCCATTGGCAGCGCTCCTTCCTACCAATAGAATTTGCTTTGTCCTGTGCATACTGTATGCTTTTTTAGTTCTAACCCTCAGTATTTAACATGTTTTTGATAGCCCACATGCCATGTAACCCTCAGTATCCATCTATAGCTGGTATCCTGCACATTCTGTTACCATGTAGCACCCCTGACGTTAATCTCTGTATAACAATCGTACTTTTGCTGCAAATCTGTGTTATCCTTTTATTCTTGTTTTATTTTAATTTTTGTATTTTCTTATTCTTATTACTTATTCTTACTATTACAGATGGCACTTTCTGCAAAGCCTCATAAGTAAGGATTTCCCTCTAAATGGCACACCTGTTTAGACTGGGATATTTGGTCGAATAAACTTACTTCTGATTCAGCATTTTTAATTTATTATGTTAATTTGACCTTAAATTCAGGTTTACTTCAAAAATCTCATAATTTGTCAATTGGCGTTACAGAAAATGAGTGACAATTAACTGGCTTGTGGCTAAATTATTATTTCATTTTGCAGCAGGATCTTCTGCTATAAAATACATTTTATTTTAGTCATACAGCGAAGGAGAATTCTATTTTATTATCACTAAAAATACAAATATTGTACCAAACTCCAAGACATTCCAACAGGGATGACACTCCACAAGGACAGAGACAGGGGTTCTGGATCTTCACCCTAGTTGAAAGCTGTGCAACAGACTGCACAGGAATAGATGTGTTCTCAGGCAGAAGGTTTGCTCTCTCATCAAATGACATTTGACACTTTGTCCACAAGACGAACCAAGAAGTCTCTCACAATCTCACACACTAAGAATGTCATTGCATATTACCTATTTTCAGTGTTAAAGGCATCAAGATGGAGCTCTGGTAAGCAAATGCCAAGATTTATACTCTGCACGACCTATTGTATGACTTTTAAAGTCATGATTTATACTCTGCACAACCTACTGTATAACTTTTAAAGTCACGATTTATACTCTGCAAAACCTACTGTATGACTTTTAAAGTCATGATTTATACTCTGCACGACCTACTGTATGACTTTTAAAGTCATGATTTATACTCTGCACGACCTACTGTATGACTATTAAAGTCACGATTTATACTCTGCACAACCTACTGTATGACTTTTAAAGTCATGATTTATACTCTGCACAACCTACTGTATGACTTTTAAAGTCACGATTTATACTCTGCACGACCTATTGTATGACTATTAAAGTCATGATTTATACTCTACACAACCTACTGTATGACTTTTAAAGTCATGATTTATACTCTGCACAACCTACTGTATGACTTTTAAAGTCATGATTTATACTCTGCACGACCTACTGTATGACTTTTAAAGTCACGATTTATACTCTGCACGACCTACTGTATGACTTTTAAAGTCACGATTTATACTCTGCACAACCTACTGTATGACTATTAAGTCATGCACCTTTAAATTAATGCTGGTATTGATAAATTAGTATATGTTTCTTTTTAAATGTTTAATATGCAGCTGTGAATTTAGTGATTAAAACACACAAAATTGAGCTTTATAAATGCTTTGGCGACATGAGGAGCAAAACATTTAATTTCACAACATCTTGAGTTTTAGGCAGTACTTCAAGGAAATAGAGAGGAGGAAAGTATGGAGGAGAGTTTACTCTGTCTATCTCTATGGAATAAAATAGGCTGGATCATGACCAGAAACCGAGTGGATTGATAGTGGAGTGGATATAAAATGTGAATACGGTTGAAATCCCAACAATTCCTGTCTCTTTAGCCATTAGCCATAGATATATACATAACAAAAAGTTTGATTTATAATGGTAAGAATTTTCTAAATCACACAAATAACAATGGAACTCATTTATTAACTTTTTATTTGTGTTATGCATTTTATTTCAAAAAAGGTTTGACAATTTATTTCCATTGATGAGACAATGATTTGGCTCCACAGAACTAGAGTATTATGACATGCAGATTTTTAACAATAAAAAAGTAAATATTTTACATTCTCATCTTCAACACCCTGATTTTTTTATAAAATCCTTGAACTGACATGATAAGAAAAGGTTATTTTCCTTTCCCTATAAAAAACATCCAAAAACATGCCTTTCAACTTTATCATAGTCACATTGAAACCATACAACAACTGGAATCACTGGGTTCTAAAATACATTTTGACACAATGATTGATCCCAGTACATACAATATCTTTCATAAGGAACTTTCAGAGATATTCTAGTGCAAATATCGAAACACTGGAATATATTTAAAGTTTAGCGTTTCAGACCAGTATCATTAGCCAGCAGATTACAGCTGAAAACAACCTTATTCCTGTCATAGTGTGACCGGGAATAGTAAAAAAAAATTTTGGAAATGTTTCTTTAAGACTGGACTGCATTTCCTAACACCTTGCTTCATTTGGCAGGACAACATTGTTGCTAGCTTTACAAAATTAGGGACACATAAAAAAATCTTACAGAAATAACAGCAGTACAGTCATTCAAATCATAAGTCATAAAAATTTCTAGTTTGACATATAATAAAGTTGAAAGGAGTTAAGTATTTGACAGTTTTATTCTAAAACAGGATTTGTGGTGTTAAACCCTGATCGTCCTAGAAAGCCCCACATATAATTGCATGAAAACCTTAAAAAAGTAAACATGAACCGGTACATCTCTTCCACTCTACTTGTACATTTTTTGTTGTTGATACCATCATACCCTAACTCAGTCCTTTTGACATTAATATAAATATTTCTATATTCAGAGAAAGGGTCCTTGTGGTATTTAAGGTTTGGAATATTTTGGAATAGAGCAACCCCATTCATTTGCAGTTAAACGTTTTTTAATGACATAGTTTATGATAAATTGTTTTTCCTCCCTGACAACAGAAACTGACTAGATTTACCTCTAAGATCATTTGGTACATTTTGAGATATTAATCCTGTACCAGATATCCAACATGTAATTTCCAAGTTCAAGTCTAATACTTTAGCAGAACATTTGGCAGCTTTTCCTCCTTTTTCAAGTAATAGAACTATTCACTATTTCTGGGCTCTATTATATTTCAAATCAGTAAAAAAAAAAGAATTTCACTTTCAATTTGAAATGGAATTGTCTTCAACACCTTCAACACCAATTCCACCCAATGTTTTTCTGTATTACCCATGGAGAGGGCACATACAGTATCTACAGTATTAAATCACTGCACCTGAAAGCTTAATGGGACAGCCACCTTGTTTCTCTGGCATAGGTCAAAATGACACCACAAATAAAGAAATAGTGTGTCCAAACAAATGCATGCAACCAAAATATGAAATACCTAAACCAGAACAAGCATTGTCTGTGACAGATGTCCTCATCTTTGTGAGAATGAAATGATAATAGCCCTTTACAAAAGGCAATTCACATCAAATTGTGGTGCCTTGAGTGTAAATCTGAGAGAGGAGCGAAAGAGAAAGAGAGAAACTGAGAGAGACAGAGAGATAGATGGAGAAAGATGGAGAGAGATACAGAGAGAGACAGAGAGAGAATAATAGATAGAAATATGGCTGTTTTCCCATTTGACTAACCCTACTCTTTACAACTACAAAAGAAATGCGTAAATCTTACAGCTAGATTTGGACACAGAAACATGCACATGCCTATATCCCAGACAGGGACAATCACCCACCATTATATTCACTGATTGGCTGCAACAAGGCATAGAGAATCTCAATATCATTTTAAAGGAAAATTGAAACCGCTTATAATTTGATGAGTATGTTCACAACTGGGGCATTAAATCTACATGTTATCTGTTTGTTGACTGGAATACATGCCATGATCTTACATAACAACAAAGAGGTTTATTTATATGGTCATTGAATAAATTGTCCCCAACACCATATAGCATACAATATATCAAAAACTACAAGTTTGGAAAC
This sequence comes from Umbra pygmaea, assembly GCA_016801145.1. Lineage (NCBI taxonomy): Eukaryota > Metazoa > Chordata > Actinopteri > Esociformes > Umbridae > Umbra > Umbra pygmaea. The sequence continues at coordinate 6,447 of JACXGM010009099.1, read as the reverse complement.
AAAAAATACATCAACTAATTATTTGTCCCAAATTTCAACACATTGTATTACAAGCTTCACGTAATTAAATTGCCAATCGAAATGATGCCTACTCTGAATAGCCTTTTTTATTGTAAAATATCTTCGAACTGTCATTTGTGTTATGTTGTTTGCAATATCGGATGAATCTGTAATCCCCTGCATTTGGAAACAGCACCTTTTTTTAAACAGCCTGTTCAAAAGCCAATAATTATAGTACATGTTCTATGCCCAGTTATTGTCAAACCTATGTGATGCTAATTATAAATAATAGCTTTCATTTTCAATGCAGGGTTGAAAAAGCCAACTGTTTTTTTTGGTCATCAAATAAGTGACTTAATCACACCAACAAAGAAAACAACTACTAAATGAAATGCAGCTGGGAACATTATAGAAGACATTTTAGGGCCCGGTGTTGAAGAGCAGGTATTTTAAAATATCGTCATAGGAGCATGTTTTACAGCATCAGGTATTCAAATAGAGACTGCGTTAAAACACGATTCTATTGTGTTTGCACCTTTTTAATGAACGGAATGATACATGTAAGTGATGGAGTTACATGAAGATAGATATACCATACAAACACAGAAAATATTATCAACACTTCATTATTTCAATTGCAGTATTTGTCACCAACGAATAATTTTTCTTCTCTATCCATCCAGCAATATGTTGAACTATTAGTATGTTTCTTCAAGATGTTTTGCAAATAAGCAAACAATTTCAAATTTGGATCTTCCAGAGCTTCACGCATGCATCATACCTACACTGAAAAAAATTGAAGCTTGCGTTGTCAGATTTACTTAACAATATTAGGTTTGATTTACACAAGTATGTTGGGTTTCTCCTCAGAAACACAACAAACTTGTTTGAATCAAACATAATATTTTCACAAATGAGTAGAAACACAACATACTTGTGTAAATCAAACATTGTATTGTTAAGTAATCTGACAATGCAAGCTTCAATTTTATTTCAGTGTACATCGGCCAGAGGTATGTGTGCTAGCTGTATCTCAGCTACAAATGCCATCCAGTAGCTGCAACCCTTATTTGGATCTAGAATACAGATTCTGTTGCCGGGAGACTAACACATAGGATCTTAATAATATCACCTGATTTTGCTGAGAATTTACAATCACCACAGGAAATGCAGGTAAAACCTGTACTAGCACTCCATCAGGAAGAATATCATTGCACCTTTCACGTCGCCTACTTTTGGCTAGAAATTGCCTGACCACCAATCTAGTAGCATTATGCACTAAATGTTCAGTTCCTGAAGGAATATTGGTTACTTGATCACCATGTTGAAATTGCCAAGATTCTCCGAAAATGTACTGCTCTCAAAAAGCGACCTCATCTTGACTACAATTTACCTCATCGTCTCAGACATATCACAACAAATCACAATGAACATCAGTGTGCAGCCTGTTTTTTCCAGGTGGGGTTCCACATCTCTGTCTTAAGGAGATATAATCAGTTGTCTCTCTAATTAAAAACAGTTTACAAACCATGTAAGGAGTTTTCAGATAGTTGATCATGTGACCGGTGTAGCTCATTAAGACCCAACATCTGAAAACAGGACAGATTTTGTGTTGTGGTATTTGGTATCATTAACTTTCTATGTTCTATGTTTCTATATTTTTGCATGCTAGAAATTCAAAGAGGAATGTTTTAAGTACTTTTTTCCATATGGCAATAGTAGAAACTAGTTAAGACTCAAACACACTTATAACCATGGACAACATGTATCAGCAACATGGTATCACATCACTGACAGGTAAAAAGACACGAACAGTACATTATCAACATACACACTTACATACATACAGTATACACTTAATACCACATAGACATCATTACAATGGCTGCATCATTTTTATCTTTTTTGATGTATACACTTGTATACATACCAGGATACAGCTAGTAAGAAGGGTTTTACGGTGGACAAATAAGTAAAGAGCTTGACAGAAGTGTCTTTTTTTTCTTGACAGAAATCAAACGTGATATGACGTGACATTTCTTTCAATGTTTAAATATAATTTTTATTGTATCTAAGTGATTAATAATGCAGTCTAAGCAATATGGCTTTACTTAGTGAGAAACCCTATTGGACCTAAAAAAGTTAAGATTACTTCTTTAAAAGCTCAGACAATTTGTATTATCCAATTTATCAACCTTCAATGTAGCCATGTACATTGTATAAAAATATGAGTATTTCTGATAACTTCACAGGGTTTGGTCTTTGGAAAGTACAACTCAAAATGACAATATCTTAACCATGTGGCCAGCCTATATTGTCTACTGCAATTAATAAGACTGCAATTGCAACATTGCCATAGTTCTGTAAATTTGACCTTTTTCAGTACCTTTGGTCTTGATATTAATGTATACAAACATTTCCAAAGTAAATTTGTCTCATGATCACATGGAATGTGTGGAGTAGCCTATTTAATACAATTTGAGAATTTTGGTTAACTGTTAAATACATAAAACATTTAAATTACATTTGTCATTGCACTTTTTCCGAATAGCATCAAAATAATAAGTTGCTGTACAGCTGAAGTTTATGGTATGTGAAGTAGGTAGTGAAATTACAACATACAGTGTTGCTTTCTTCACTCTTATGCACTGCTGTTTGATTGTCTTTGGGACTGCACTAACCACCAAATTCTACATATGATAATGTTGACTAAATCATTTCAAGTGAACTGTGCATGTTTTACTTCCTAGCACTGAATATAAATCGTATGTAATTCTGTGGGTTAATTCAGTGTATCGACTGGGTGCCCTGTGTACACAATGTAGTAATAGGTAAATACGATTTATCTTACAAAATGAAGTCTGACTGGCTAATCAGCTCTTTTTTTGTATTATATTGGTCAGACATTTAAAGGGAATTCCATAATTTTTTTGTAGCCTTGTTGTTTCATAGCATATCAAGGCAATGGTCCAGGTATATACTGTTTGTACAGCCAGCCTACAATAAAATAAATATGTCAAAATGTGTCAGGTTAGGATCGTTTTAAGACAAACTACATATTATAAAGTAAAACAACATTATCAAATGTGTCCAATGACACCGTCATTAACAGATTCCCTAGAAGAGGAAGTCATATGAAGGCACAATCTAAATGAACTTAATCGCTGTTCTCAGAAGGATCTAGAATGGAACAGCCTTCCATACAGTTACAGTAGCCTACTATAAAAATAGAAAAAGCCAGTGAAATAAAAAAGCATTCCATCTAAAGATACGTCTTGACAGTGCCTTAGTATGCTATATCAGAGCTATTGGATATGCTGATGAGATACTAATGTCTCTGCCATAAATATGGGATTCGTTGTCCAACATAGAATGGGCTTTCCACTAGATTCCACAGCACAAAACCATGCTCCCACCTAATCCTCTATTTGGATTGGTGAATAAATGTTGCTATATGAATATGTTTTGGAATATTCAATAAGGAATTTTGACGTTATCCGCCTGTATCCAATGTAGAGGTAGATGCTACGCTAGCCCTGTGAACATGCATGGACCATCATTCATTTCTAAAGGGATGACTCCAAAATAAAGGGATTTGTTTTGCTGAGAAGTCATGTCCTACTTATATCAGCACACGCCATCCTACTGTATAAGCATTATGAAACATCTATCAGATCAAATAAGTCTCACATACCAAAATAGCATCACGTTGATACCTCGACTAAATTAGACATCTCACATTGACCCCCATAAAATATCCTCACTTGTCTATTAAAGTAACAGTTACTGCTTGATGAAAGAAAAATTAGGAAGTTGTGTGTCATGCTTCATCTCCTCTTATGTGGTGTTATTGAATACTGCTCCATCACCATTGGTGTGACAGAAACTCTGTAGCCCAGTTAATATAAATTGGTATGGTGGACCTATCTACATATGTTTAAATGCTAAATAATTGTAGAAAAATCTACATAAATGGCAGTTGAAAAATGTATACATATGTATTATTACAACGTTGTTGAGAGGCGGAGAGAAAAACATAAATTAATAATAATAAAAAACATTTTCTGTAAAGGCAGTGAACAGCCACTTCCAGCAGACTGGGAAGGACCCCTCAAGGCCCTCCTACCCCATCCTCTAATCACAAATATTCCCTCCCCCTGTCTGCATTCTCCCCTGGCTGGAGAAAACCCCTGTGGTTTCATTGATGTGTTTATTACTTCTTGAACATATCCTGCAGAGGTCCAGGAAGAAACTTAAGGACAGTATCCAGAATGCTCTCCTCCTCATCGTCATCGTCGTCTCCACACCCCGCAGGGATGGCCTTTTTAGCGCGTGTCAGAGAGCCCTCACAAGCCTGCTCCATGGCTGCCTTCTCCTCTGCCTCCTTTTCCTCCTTTTTCTTCAGGCCATACTGCATTATGGGTAAAGGGTGTAGAGTCTTGTGAGAATGGGCACTGTTACAATATACCCCTTCCATAAAAAACATCCAAACCTCACTCATAAACTGTGTTCCACAGGAAACAATGATTGTCCTGCCATATATTATGTCTGGTTTATATTAAAGGAGGAATCTGGTATTCAAATAAACCAACAAAGACATCACAAAGCAGATTTGTTTAAGTGCGGCTGAAGTATTTCTGTGTGAAATAGTTTGTGAGTACCAGTAATTTGTGGATGGCTGCGGTAATCACCTTGTCTCTGATGGACTGCCGGACTACTTCTCTTTCTGCCTCCATCCTTCTGTGCTTTTCCTTCCTCTCCTCCTCTTGTTGTCTCAAAGCCTCTTGTCTCTCCTCTTCCTCCTCTTTCTTCTTCTTTGCTGCTTCCGGATCCTTCTCCTCCTCTCCTCCCAGCATCTTCCCCATGTCTTTAGTGGCCCCTGGAGGAAGCGGTCAAACACACAGAAGTCATTTCCATTACGATGCGAAACGATACAAAACGATGCGGTAAAATACAATCGGTACAAACCCTTGTTTGTCCATCTGTTATCAATCCTAAGGATACATGTGTACATCTACATCCATCAGCTTCTGTCTCACAGAACCTTCCAGCAAACTATCAGAAGCCTGAATGTAAGTCTTCTCAATTCACATTACCTGAGACAGAATCATAGTGAACCGGCCACACTTTGGCGGAAAATGTGTTTTATTCACCAGCAAGCTAGTTGAGTTTAAACAGTCTGAGTTTTAAGTGATGAAAGCATCCTGAAAGCATCATGGCTCGTGTCACAGCACTGCTCTCTAGTCTATAAGACAGGCACTTGTTACAGTGTATTGACAGTGTTGTTGTTAGCGGCGCCCGATCGGTGTTAAATACAGGACCACCCGAGTGACCATGAATCATGCAGATGCCAGCCGAGTGAAAACTTTATCTAGGTATTGATCTGCTCCTCTAGCAGATAGAGGCATTGGAGCCGGCCAGGTTGCTTCCCCTCAGACTGAGTCTTTAGGAGCCGATTAAACAGTACTTTAGAAGCACCATTTTACTACTGGATAAAAAATAAATAAACCACCTTAATAACATACAGCATGGATATGCTCTGATATGCCAAATGTATTGTTATAACATTAGTATACTAGTGTATCTAGTTCTGAACTCTCGTATATTCAGCAGACATTATGGGCTGAAGGCATTCCTTGTCTTTCTCCAAACATATACGGAATGCAGGAAATATGGTTAACCCTTAAAGGTCTAAGGGGTCTTAGGTCCGCTTGGCACACAGTTGACTTTTTGGCCTCTAGAAAGGTCATAATTTGACCTACAGTGAAGTGCCTTATGGTTTTGGATTCAGAAGATCCATGGCTACAACATGGATGAATGAAATCCATCATCCTGGGTCATTGAATGTTATGTTTTATTCAATATTTATCCCAAAAATCTAAAGAAAGTATGTATTTTTTATTGTTTTTTACATGTAATCTATAGTGCACAAGGCATTTTATTGCTTATTGTCAAGCCCCCAGGGGTCCTGGACCAGTGTGCAATGTTTGGGGGCCATACAATCAAGTCAACATCTAAATGCTACACTCATTTCTAACTAGATTTCTATACGTTTTTAAATCCCAGCTAAATTCCAACTCCAAAACTTGTTGTTTTATGCAGGATGATGTCCTATGTTATTGAAAAATTGGTTATTTTGTCATTTTCACTTCCAACTTCCTGTCTGTGATATTTTAATCAAAACGAAAGACCATCGTCGGCTTTGAGGCGCGATATCTCCGGCTGTGAGTAACACACAGAGATGTGCCACTAGGGCTGGGCATCGTTCAAAATCTTTTGATCCGGTGCCAAATTCGATACCTCAGTTTCGATACCGGTTCCTTAACGATACTTTTTTCGATACCATATTTTTTTAAATCCATTTCAACACCAACAGAATACAGTAAACCCAAAACCTTTAATTTACAATTGTTTACCAGTAAAGCACAAAACATAACAATATAATGT
>JACXGM010009098.1:0-28029 GCA_016801145.1 Umbra pygmaea | reverse complement strand
GACTAGAGTAGATCAATGTGTCCTCATTCATGTTAGACTGGAGTAGATCAACTTGTCCTCATACATATTAGACTGGAGTAGATCACTGTGTACTCATACATATTAGACTGTAGTAGATCACTGTGTCCTCATATATATTAGACTGGAGTAGATCAATGTGTCCTCATATATATTAGACTGGAGTACAATGTGCCCTTATACACCGGTGGTAGGACACTGCATCCAGCCTGGTGAAAGCAAACACGCAGTCACACACACGAGACAAGTCTTTAAAGACACCATGTGGACAGAAATTACAATGATAGCCGAGCCGCTTTGCCTGTGGCGGTTTTTATGATTGGTGGTGGGTGGGACACACAAAAGAAGATTTAACTAACTTAACCAACATATACAGGTTGCCGATGGCTTCATTCTGACATAACATCTGCATTCCAAACTGCTAAATATACCCTCTATGTTGTGCTCTTCATAGGGTTCAAGCAATTAGGGAGCCATTTTTAGAAGTAGCATATCTCTGAAGGGTTTAGTTTGAAGCTTGGTGGTTCAATTTCCAACTGTTCCAACTGTCATTGTATCCTTGAGCATGGCACTTAACCCTAAGTTGCTGCACGGGGATGTCCCTGTATTCACCGGATAAGAGCGTCTGCTAAATGACTAAAATGTAAACAGTGCACTTGGCTAGATAATATGCACAGCACATTGGGATGCATATTGCTTAATCAAGCCATTGTGATGTGTTATTGACAGGTACAATGGCAGACCACGCCCACAGATGGCCCGTGATAAGGTTAATCCCTCACGGTAGCACACTGCAGGGGCACTGACGTGCTCGAGATTCTTTATTGCTTTCCTCTGCATCCATCTTCAGACGCCTCCCTTCCGGAAGAATAAACAAAATATGAATTTTTTAAAGTGCCAGGAGTGAAACATTTTTTAATATAGTTTCATTATTGCATCCTAATATACATTCTGGATAGGAATCTAACAATGATCTCTGCCACCTCGTTCTCTCTTCTGCCCCTCCCTGTCTTTCTAACTTCCTCCTGTCTCTCGCCCACCCTAAACTATCACGCCTTTCACCTCTCTCTCTCTCCCCCTCCGGGACCGGGACTGCTGACCAGATGAAAGCGAGCCAGCTGTCCTGCCGTGGCCTCGTTGGTGTAGCTGTGAAAGCGTAGCGACACGGTGGTGACAGCACGGCCCTGGAGGCGGGGGGCATGATAGTTTAGGGTGGGAGAGAGACAGGAGGAAGACAGAAAGCCAGAGAGAGCACATACCCAGCATTGTAAAGCTAGGCGACAAGAGCCCGGGGTAGCATACAGAGACTGGACAACAGAGAGGGTGTTAAAAATACAGTGCATCTGGAAAGTATTCACAGCGCTTGACTTTTTCCACAATTAAATTCATTATTTCCCTCAAAATTCTACAAACAATACCCCATAATGACAATGTGATAGAAGTGTGTTTGAAATCTTAGCAAATTTATAAAAAATAAAAAATGGAAAAAGCACATGTACATAAGTATTCACAGCCTTTGCCATGACACTCAAAATTGAGCCTTGAAATGTTTCCACAATCTGATTGGAGTCCACCTGTGGTAAATGTAGTTGATTGGACATGGTTTGGAAAGGCACATCTGTCTATATAAGGTCCCACAGTTAAAAGTGCATGGCAGAGCGCAAACCAAGCCATGAAGTCCAAGGTTTTGTCTGTAGACCTCCAAGACATGACTGTATCGTGGTACAGATCTGTGGAAGGGTAAAGAAAAATATCTGCAGCATTGAAGGTCCCAATGAGCACAGTGGCCTCCATCTGTAAATAGACAAAGTTTGGAGCCACCGGGACTCTTCCTAGAGCTGGCCATTCAGCCAAACTGAGCAATCGGGGGAAAAGGGCCTTAGTCAGGGAGGTGACCGAGAACCCAATGGTCACTCTGACAGAGCTCCAGCGTTTCTCTGTGGAGAGAGAACCTTCTAGAAGAACAACCATCTCTGCAGCACTCCACCAATCAGGCCTGTATGGTAGAGTGGCCAGACGCAGTAAAAGGCACAAGAGTCCGTCTGGAGTTTGCCAAAAGGCACCTGAAGGACTCTCAGACCATGAGAAACAAAATAATCTTGTCTGATGACACAAAGATTGAACACTATGGCCTGAATGGCAGGCATAATTTCTGGAGGAAACCAGGCACTGCTCATCACCTGGCCAATACCATCCCTACAGTGAAGCATAGTGGTGGCAGCATCAACCAACCTGATGGAACTTGAGAGATCCTGCAAAAAAGAATGGGAAAACCTGCCCAAAAATAGGTCTGCCATGCTTTTAGCCTCATACTAAAAAAAACTTGAGACTATAATTACTGACAAACGTGCATAAACAAAGTATTGAGCAGAGGATGTGAACACTTATGTACATGTACTTTTTACGTTTTGTATTTTTAATAAGTTTGATAAAATTTCAAACACACTTGTCATTTTGGGTTATTGTTTTTAGAATTTTGAGGGAAATAATGAATCAATTTCAGAATAACAAATGTGGAAAAAGTGAAGCGCTGTAAATACTTTCCGGATCCACTGTAAACACAGTTCTGAGGAGAAGAGGACCTGAGATAAACCTGCGATAAAGTGTCAACCCCTAACCTTAACCCATAACCTCTAACCTTGACCCATAATAATAATATTAATAATAATACATTTTACTTATTTTGTGCTTTTCTTATACCCTAACCTCTTATCTTAAGCCCTAACCTTAACCTCTAACCTTAACCCTTAACCTCTATCCTTAACCCCTTACCTTAACCCCTAACCTTAACCATTAACCCCTAACCTTAACCCCACCCTTAAACTCTAACCTTAACCTCTAACCTTAACCTCTAACCTTAACCATAACCCATTACCCCCAACAAATACCTCTACACTTAACCACTAACCTTAACCATTAACCCATGGTTTACTTTCCACAGATTAAGTTTTGTAAAACTAAACAAAAAAATCAAGCTTAACCCAATTTTATCCTAGAATTCACATATTCACATTCTACATTTGATTTGTGTTAGTTAACATGTCAAATTATAAGCTTGTTTGCCCGAAGGTAGCGCCTACTGTAACTTCTAGGTCAATTCTTAGAGGAGCAATTTTGTCCAGGACTGGTGCTGTGTTGAAGTATATGTCTGAATCCTTGGAGATAAATTCTGATGTTATCATAACAATTGTTCACCCACCCAGAAAGACCAACAGTCTAGATTAATTCTAATGTAATAATTGTGTAGTCTCCCTGACAGAAGACTAACAATATTAATAATACTAACAATAATAATAATAATAATAATAATAATAATAAATTTAATTTATAATGCACTTTATATTCTAGCGAATACCAAAGTGCTACATGATATAACAGGTCAGTGCTAAAAATAAAGACACATAGAATGCATGAGAATAAAAACAAAAGCAATCAGGCAAAAGGGCTTGAGTTCAACCAAAAGCTCTCCTAAAAAGGTGGGCTTTAAGGCCACGTTTAAAAACATCCACCTGCTGTGGTGTCCTCAGGTGGGCAGGGAGAGCATTCCACAGACGGGGAGCAGCTGAGCAGAAAGCTCCATCTCTCATTGTACGGAGCTTGGTCCTTTATTTTTATTTAACCTTTATTTAACCAGGTAAGTTGACTAAGAACAGTTTCTTATTTACAGCAACGACCTGGGAGCAATCAGGGTAAAGTGTCTTGCCCAAGGACACAACGACATTTGGCTCAGTCGGGAATCGAACTGGCAACCTTCTGATTACAAGTCTGACTCCCTACCCACTGAGTTATCTGCGGTCCTGGGTGGTTTCAGGAGGTACGCTGAGGCAGATCGGAGGGTACGTGTGGAGGTCTGTGGGGTGAGGAGTTCCTTGAGGTGGGGGGGGCTTCACCATGGATGCACTGGTGGGTAAGGAGGGAGATCTTGTACTCAATCCTAAATGAGACAGGAAGCCAGTGGAGTGATTTGAGGATGGGGGTGATGTGGTTGTGTTTGCGCACCCTCAACAGGATCCTAGCAGCGCTGTTTTGAAGGTACTGCAGCTTCCGAATGCTTTTCTCAGGGATCCCGGTGAGAAGCGCGTTGCAGTAATCCAGCCTGGAGGAGACAAAAGCGTGGACAAGCTTTTCTGCATCTGCAGGAGTGAGTGTGGGACGCAGTTTGGCGATGTTCCTGAGGTGGAAGAAGGTCTTGCAGAGATGTTTAATGTAGGTCTCAAAGGTCAGATGAGAATCAATTTTAACACCCAGGTTGGTGACTGATGTTGATAGTGGAATATCTTGGCCAGAGAAGGTGATGCTGGTAATGCCAGATGAGCGAACCTGGTGTGGATTGCCGACTAAAATGGCTTCAGTCTTGGAGCTGTTTAGCTGCAGAAAGTTTTGCCTCATCCACGCCTTTATCTCCTCCAGATAGGTACTGGAGGTACAGTTGGGTGTCATCAGCATAGCAATGGAATGAAATTCCATGCCGGCTGATGACATGGCCCAGGGGGAGCATGTAGAGAGTAAACAGGGTGGGGCCGAGCACTGAGCCTTGAGGGACACCACAGTTGACGTTGTGTGTCAGGGGTTTAGCCTCTCCCAAGGCAACATGCTAAGTTCTCGGAGGTAAGATGAGAACCACTCATGGACAGAGTCAGAAAGACCGATAGTGGAGTGTAGATGGTGAAGGAGGATGTTGTGGTCCACAGTGTCGAATGCTGCAGTCAAGTCTAGGAGGATGAGAAGGGATGAGGATAACAACCAGTTTACAGGACAAACCCACCATCCCGTTTTGCACGTAGGCAGGCACTTCAAGCAGCAATCAGACAGGTGATGTCAATGACACCTGGCCACGCCCACCCAAAGGACAGCCCAGTAGTGGAGGTCAGTTGTCTTTCAAATGCATCACTTATCCCAGATTGGGCATCTGGGATTTGGGGATGAGAGGGGAGGGGGAGAAGAGGTAGCCTCAGCCCCCCCACACACGCCACCCTGTAGAAATATGGAGCTCAATGTCACAGCATTGATTTAGCGTCTGTCTCCTGGCCTGACGTGTGACAGCAGTGATTTATGTGTGTTGGTGACTACTGTGTCTGAGAAATATGAAAACGTAGCACTCCTCTGGTTATTCAATACTGCTCAACAGCAACTCCATCAGTCTGCACTACACAGAGACACACATCACACAAGCAAATATAAACACACACACACGTCAACAAATACAAGTTAAAATATACAGTACTGAACACAAACATACACTCGTATTGTATACAGTGTCGGTGAGATAGTAGCATACATACTAACCTGGCAAAAAAAAAACATTGTTCACCGAAGTTTAGTTAAAAGCATGCCAGTGGAGTCTGAGTTATCGCATTGGGTTAGTGACACTCATCTCCCTGTGTATGTTTACCACGTTCCATCTCTCAGAATACGTGGTCCTAGCTTGATACCACACCCGTCTAACAGATCAGTGGTTGACTAAACATACTCGGTCTTCCATATCGGTTAGATGTTAACTCCTGTTTCAGGCTTTGCCCCAACCGTCAATACAAGAACGAATACGATAGAAAAATACAGAATGTGGCGTATGAGGCAACAAACTGTCAAATTCAAGACTTTTATTGATGTTCCACTGTGATTCAAACTAAAATATCTGTCTTCCTGTGAAGCCAGGGATTTTTACAGTCAGGTTTTCCTCCTGCTCTGGGTACAGATAACGTTCCCCCTATGATAACATTCCCCCCATGTGTCAATCAAATTCTTACCCAGACATTATCATTCACTTATCACACAGATCCAAATATCTACGATCCTTTGGATCTTAGAAATTGTTAATTTTTATTTGATAAAAATGATATTAATAATATAATTATACTTCTCAATAGACAGCTTGACAGTCCCAGCTTTGGCATATTGTTGATGGCTTGATAATGTAGACTTGATAATGTAAACTTGAATCGGTACTGTCACAGAGGGAGAGTTGTTAATTTACTTAAACTCTAGAAATATTGGGCTCCACTTACTAGTCTCTAACTTAGAGTCTGAGTGCTTTAATTGAGTCAAAATGTCCAGGAATATACAAACTACAACCCAACCACTAAAACAACAAAATCATCTGAAATCAGGTACACTATTGGCACATTGTCAAAATTAATAAATAAATGACACAGCTCTACCATTTGCTGTTGTAGCTCGTATGTTAAAATGAAAGACTTTAACCACAAAGTCAGTACTTTTACAGTGGGCTGCTAGGTTCTTGTGTTTGTGTATCATGATATTATGTCAACGTGGGTCCATGTGAGTGGGGGTGCATTGGATGTGTTCAGCTGAGCGTTTAATAGGGATCTCCTGCACGCAGTCTCCACGCACTCCCTGAACGATGGGTAATTGGTGCAGAATGCCACGGACGCTGACCCTTAGTAAGTGGCTCATTGGTCTCATGACTTGCTCCTGGAGACAGCGTGGCACAGAGACCTGCCCCTGGAGATGGCGTAACACAGATTAAATTGCAGAACAGCTACTGTACACCGGCTAATCAAACTGAACACTAACTGTGGATCGGTCAATAGAGCAAAGCGCTCGTGAAAACACAGGGGCGTGGGATCAGTTTGTGCAAGGGTCAACCACTAGTGGACTTGCCCTGAGTGCAATCGGCAGCTCAATGACATGTTATAGTGATGCTGAAACCCACAAACCACAGCGTTCACAAGCTGCTTTTGTTAGCACACACATCCATCTCACTTCTTTCCAATACATCTGTATATGTTCCAAAACCATGTGCCAACTCTCTGAAGTTTTACATTCATTTCTGGATAATATCTGAAAACCTTTCCAATTTTTTTTTCTTTTTTGCAACAGTAAATTAGGGTCTTCGTCAGCAGGTATCATTGCAATAGTCATCTTCAAATATTAGGAAGCTGATCATAAGAATCTGTGTAGAAACCTAGGTATCTTCTCCGCATTGCTTTGGTAACAACACCTGCCAAAGCTACCCTGTGGGGCTACATAATTAGCAAGCAATACTCACGATCAGAGCGCTGTGCTCATTAAAATTTCTTTATTTGATGGTATATTTATTCTGTTTTATTTAATGTCTGTAACTGAATGAGCCTTTTTTTCATCAAGTACTGTACATGTATATTGTGACAGCTACTTTTTCCTGTGTGCATGTCCTTTTTTTATCAGACCACAAAAAATACTAGCTTTCACCATGCTGTCAGCTAACAAGGATCCAAATAAACCAATAAACCTGATGGTTTAACTTCTGAGCACCTTTGAGAACTTGAACTGCTTTCAGTTGGCTATGTCATTACACTGTGAAACAGTAGAGCTTTCATCACATTCCATGAAACAAAGGCCTCTTTTCTTGTGAGTGGTGTTCACTCCATTCCACATGCTGTACAGACTAATCAGGTAAGTTTATACTATCTGACAATGATAGTAATCAGTTAATCCTAGTCTCTGGAACATCATTGTCTGCATTTGGCCATCGTACAGAATCTTAAACAATGACATCAGTCCATACAATCCCTCCCTAATACTCCACAGAGCTGCCGTCATGGTGCCATGGCTTTGTATTTTACTTAATTTATTATTTATATTTTACTGCTAATTAATGACCAACCATAGGGTTCTGGTCGAAGGTAGTGCACTATGCAGACCATAGCGTGTAATTTGAGATGTAATTGTAGTGTTCTAGAACCCGAACATTTGGACAGAATACAGGAGAATGATAGGGTGGCAAGTTATTCAGAATGTGTCAGAAAAGTACTGATTCATTTTAAAGAGCTTCAATCACTGTTCAATGAGACACTCTGTCCCCATGGGTATTTGTTGAGCCCTTGAAGTGGGATAAACTTCCTTCTTTCGCTGCTAGCTATTGGCTAAACACCTGAATGTCTGGGACCCAAGGCAAAAAGTAGCAACAGCACGAACAGGGAAATTGGTGTAGGCACCCTATTTAATGCGTACACCCTAGGGCGTTACTCTGGTGTCAAACCAACCGGGCTGGAGGGAGCTGGCGAACGGAGGGTTACAGACATCGTTATCTCAGGAGCAGAAATCCCCCTCAAAGAAGATGCAACAGAACAGACAATTCAGTGCACACAAGATTTGTTAATTCGATATAAATATAAACAAAAACTCAAATTTGATTTAGATACATTTCCAACTTTTTCAATTGTGAAACTGAAGTTGTTTGGGTTTGATTCGTTCTCAACGTTCACTATCATTACATTATATTATATTAATATTTCGAGACAGTACAGTTTTATCAAGTCTAGTCGGGTAGAAATAAGAAAAGATTTCCTTTCTTCTCTGCATACAAGATGGTTATGAGGCACAGTTCAAAATCTCTATAAATCACTTACAGGGCTGCTAAGTATATCAGGGCAAAACACCCTAATCAATTATTTAGTGAAAAGTTTTTATGCAATAAAGTAACGAATAAACTAGCATACGTTGTTTCCTATGAATAATTTATCCAAAGTTGATTCCATTCGAATACATTATGTTTTCTATTGTCTCACAAAACACCATTGGGCCAGGACTTATCTCTATTAAGTCTAGTCCCAGGATAAAATGCATATTTAGTGGACTGCAGATTCCAGGAAACAGATGAAGTTCAGGTCTGAACTGAAAAGCAAGCTCAAATGAGAATTTAAATGAAGAATTCATTTCTGTCCAGAACTAAGCTTACTCTGTATCCAGGGATCCATCTGTAAAAGAAATTGGATATCTTTATTCAATAACTACTAAATGCAGAGGGAGTTCACAAGATAAAACCACTGTCACTAGGAACCACCCAATGTATTCATCATCATGCAGGCCTTAGCAAAACATAAAAAACAAAACATTTTTACTCAATGAATAGTGTCTGATTTGAAAAATTCAGGTATTGATGGTCATTGAGGTAATCAAAATTTTTTAGAAGCCTGTTTTACAGCTGCAATACAGTCATAGTGCTTTCCACCCTAAAGCAATAAGATCTTGCAGCACAGTGGATGAGACCAATTCCCTAGAATGGCAGAAACATACAGCCAGGCTCTGGGGATCAGGAGATTTCTGGATTGCCAGTTAGGGATTATACAAATACATTACTTTTTAATGCTAAATCTTTTATCACACTCAGATGGCCAGCAGGTAAAAAAAATACCAGTCCAGTCAAGAGTAAATGTCAGCTGTTTTTATGTAACAGAGCACAAATAAATCTAACTGGTTTGATAGGTTCAAAGGTCTCTCCAAATAAAACTTTTGGTTTACCTTAGGTTGCTAGAGAACCCTGAAGTAAAGTAACCTATCAGGAACACTGGGCCTGAAAAAGACAGGGCAGAGAAATAGACAAAACACACCACAGTCAGGTACCAGATTCTAGGTTCAGCAGGGACCTGTACTAAACCCAGCTATCTACCAGCCTCTAGGTTCGGCAGGGACCTGTACTAAACCCAGCTATCTACCAGCATCTAGGTTTAGCAGGGACCTGTACTAAACCCAGCTATTTACCAGCTTCTAGGTTCAGCAGGGACCTGTTCTAAACCCTACTTTTGACATATCTACATGTCCTGCGTCTCCTGTTTCTGACACCAAAGTTCCTTCATCCCTGCCCATCAGGATTAAGGTTCAGTAGGGACCTGTTTTAAACCCTACCACCTACCAGCCTTTAGGTCCAGCAAGGAACTGTTTTAAACCCTACTACCTACCAGCTTCTAGGTTCAGCAGGGACCTGTTTGAAAACTCAGTTATCTACCAGCCTTTAGGGGCGGCAAAGACCTGCTCTAAACCCAGCTAACTACCATCATTTAGGTTCAACCTGTTTTAAACCCTACTATCTACCAGTATGTGGGTTCAGCAGGGACCTCTGCTAAACCTAGCAATCAACAAGCCTCTAAGTTCAGCAGGGACCCATTAGAAAACCCTGTTATATACCAGCATTTAGGGGCAGCAGGGACCTGTTCTAAACCCTACTATCTACCAGGATTTAGGTTCAGCAGGGACATGTTCTTAACCATACTATCTACCAGGATTTAGGTTCAGCAGGGACATGTTCTAAACCCTACTATCTACCAGGATTTAGGTTCAGCAGGGACATGTTCTTAACCCTACTATCTACCAGGATTTAGGTTCAGCAGGGACCTGTTCTAAACCCTACTTTCTACCAGGATTTAGATTCAGCAGGGACCTGTTCTGAACCCTACTATCTACCAGGATTTAGGTACAGCAGGGACCTGTTTTAAACCCTACTATCTACCAGTATGTAGGTTCAGCAGGGACCTGTGCTAAACCTAGCAATCAACAAGCCTCTAGGTTCAGCATGGACCCGTTAGAAAACCCTGTTATCTACCAGGATTTAGGTTCAGCAGGGAACTGTTTTAAACCCTACTATCTACCAGGATTTAGGTTTAGCAGGGACCTGTTTTAAACCCTACTATCTACCAGGATTTAGGTTCAGCAGGGACCTGTTCTAAACCCTACTATCTACCAGGAATTAGGTTCAGCAGGGACCGGTATATGGGTTTAGCGGAGGCCCCCTTAAATACTAACAAAGAATGGAGTGTTAAAAGACCCACTTAAGGTACAAGCTGAATGAACCAAGTCCAGTTTCCATGAATAAAAGCAAGAAAGCGATAGAGAGATTAAATGAGATTGAGAGGCCAATAGAAAGAAAGGTAGAGAGTAGAGGCTGAGCGAAAGAAAGAACTAGAGAGAAAGGAAGTGGGAGGGGCAGACTGAATGAGCGAGGGAAGTGAGGGGCCATTGAAGAAAAAGAGAGACGGAGGGAAGAGTGTTCCCATTCACACAGCCACCCCCCACCACATTCCCTCAACCCCACTTACAGTACAACATTGTTCAGGCAGAGCCCACCCGTTGTGTTTCCCTCGGCCGTCATCGGAGACTCAGTCCAAACTGTGATCTGGTTCCTCCCAGACCCTTCAAAGGCTTTGCCATTTCCCTGGACAACAGCTCAGTGTGAAGCGGGGCTGACAACGAGCTCTCCCCGGCACCAGGTTTCACACAGGCTTCCAGGCTTGTTCTTAGAGGAGTGAGATCAACTGGCACAGCACAAAGGTCACCTGAGGTCAAGTTCCCCACATCCAAGTGCATTCTGGGTCTCCAACCTCTGTCATTGCAGTCCAAACAGCTTGGGCAGAAATAGAAACATACCCACCACAGCCAAAGCTGTCCACTTTGTGGCATCGGCCATTTAGAAGTGATTTAATGTAGAAGCCAAGACTAGATGTGACCTTTTCCTCCTAAAGAGGTAGAAGTAAAAAATGCTGCCAGATTTGTGCATAAGCCTACTGGTTGCCAGATCTAAATAAAGATGCCTACACTCGACAAAAATGCTAATCTGTACTGTTTTAAGCTTCAAACATAGTTCTAGTGTTTCATTTTGTTAATATTTTACTTAAGAATGTAATTTCTTTAAAATCAAAGAATCAGACTTGATTTAACCACAGGAAAAAGTCATTAATCCCTTCGTGAAAATGTGCATTAATTAGTCTAGCAATGTTTCTTTAACTGGTCAGATGCTCTAACCGCTATGCTACCTGCCTACTTATCATCATCTGTACACTGGCATACAGCACACGCTTCACCAACGCATACTCTGTTTCAGTTCCATGTCCTGTGAAGCACAGCCAGGAACACGCACGTATATACGCACGTATATGTCCATATGGCTCTGTTTCCCGTACAGATATGGTAACATAAAAGCAGAGTCACGCTCCAACGTGCACATCCACACATACCTCCGACTGCATTTGGTCCATGACCTAAATATCAAACTGAAGCGGCAGATGATTTGATGCGGGGCGACATTCTTCGTGACTCCCACGGAAAAAAGGGGGATGCGGCTTGTCTAAACACCTGCGATTGAACGAAGGAAATGGCCTGCAAGGCTGTGACATACCTGGACAGTAAGACATGGATATCACCACAAACACAAGGTTATAAACACATTGGGCTCAGCCTGCCAGCTGAACTACAATAGGGAAAACCAAACACGGAACCAGGTCGAAGTATTCACGGTCTTCAAATATTCCCATAGTACATAAAGTCGGTTAGATTTTGTTCATATCAATGACAGCACACTGTGCAAATCACATTTACCTGAGAGAGAAAATGCTTTCTTTGGACCTGAAAAGTGACAGACAGTATTGGAAAAGCATTTCACCGTGTGACCTTTCTAGTGATAGGAGAGGGATCATGGAGGGCAGATAGTAGATAATAGTGCTAGTCTATTTTCTGTAGATATGGGAGCAGGTGGGAGGCTACATGGTGGCTTTATCGTCTTTTTGAAATGTCACCACTAAAGACAGACAGGATTTCTTAGGTAAAGAAGCCCTGAATCTCCTGAAGAAAACGGCTGTATTGCAGATGGTTCCTACATCTCATATGGTATCTCACATGCAGCTTATTGTGCTTACTGAAATAAAACCTTTCTTCGCACGCCAAGAAGAGGTGTAGCTGTATCTCTTTTGTGAAATTATAACTCTGAGAGCTAAACCAGGCTTATCATGGTTATATTTCTAAAGGTCCATCACACCAATGACCAAGGTGCCAAAGGTCATAATGAATTTTGACATTCATCACCATAGTAAAAAATAAACCAGACCTAAAAAACAATCAATTGAGACTAAGCTGGACATCAGATATGATTGAGAGAAGGTTTAGATGATTAACTTGTTAGGTAGGCATTTACAAATTTATCTATAGAGGAATAATCTCAAATATTACTCACAGGTTAGCCATGTACACCATATTATCACAAAGTTATTCATGTTAGCTAGCGTACCCTTCCTGATTTGTCACATTACAACTAGGTTAGTCATGATAGCAAGCACACCCTGCCAAATTCATTATAATAAAACTAGGTAAATCTTCTCGTTATGAAGCATAGCCTGACAAAAGATTCATCAGATTACTACAAGGTTAAACGTGTTAGCAGCAGAGTCTGCCAAGTTCATCACATCTGGGTGGGAGGACGTTTTGCCGAACTAAACAATCACAGATGGTTTAGATCAAACATTGGTACAACATCTAGGAAGGATCCAATGCATTGCAGGAAACATGGCCCTGTCAGAAAACCCCTGTACCGTACCAATCTGTTGTTACACCAATGTTTGAAGTGTCATGATAATACAGAGACACTGGTACACAGGCTATTGGAAGCCTAGAACTATTTGTAACAATGATCAAACATTACTGTACTCATTCATAGAGGGCATACATGCAGAATAAGCAGGCAGCAACGTCTTGGCTAAATAGCTCAATGTATCATAGTGTTTACATCCGCTGTAACAACATAAGCTCCTTTTCTGACGCAGCGTTGCTGCTATCAGGCTTATTCTGTCGGCTTAAAACCATGCATCTCCACAGTTCTATTTCACCTAATCTCAAAATCCAATCTGGGTGTGATAGCAATCGGATGGAGATAGACAGTGCTGCAAGTGTGAGCGAATAGGATCATTTGTTTCCTCCTTACCTTTAATAATACACTCAATGCTTGAGGTTAAGGTTCAGGCTTGCTCTCTTCATGTAAAGGAATACTAATGATGCAAAAGGTTTTACCTCTACCTTGAAAACGTTACTAATGGCAAACGCCCTTATTTGAAATTATATTCACAGGTAGTGTCTAGGTAAAAGAGCCCTATGTATCATTTATTTTCCACGTGAACACTAGGTTAACAGCATTTCAACCACCTCTTCCCAATCTAGCGAAAAAAAGTTAGCTTTATAGTTATGTAATGGGCGTTCAGTGAATATGTGGTTTCTTCTATCAGAAGCTATTCCACCTAGCGTCCTAGGGCTAGCAGCATTGAGCCCTGTATTACACTGCTGGTCTGCTTTGAATGCTAAGCAGGGACGGGACTGGTTAGTCCCTGGATGGGAGTCCAATGCTGCTGGAAGTGGTGTTGGATGGCCAGTAGGGGGCACTCTTCCCTCTTGAATAAAGATCACTCCCAATGCCCCAGGGCAGTGATGGGGACATGTGCCATACGTAGGGTGTTGTAACTCTATGTGGTCACTAAAGATCCCACACTATTCGTAAGAGTAGTGTAACCCCGGTGTAAAGGCAAAATTTCCTATCTGGCCCTCATACCATCATGGCTACCTAATCATCCTCAGCTTTCAATTGGCTCGTTCATCCCCTTACACTGCAACACAATATCTTACACCGCAACACCAACTCTGGCACCAGTGGGTTTTGAACGCTAGCAACCAGGAAATGACTAGGATTTTGCTTGCCCCAGTCTGCCGTTGTTTTCTTCAATTTGCTAGATGAGAACATTGTCACGTCTCGTTATTTATCCATTGAAGTTAATGGTTGGTGCCCATACTCCATCTCCTTGCAGGTTCAGATAGCTACTACAAGATGCATCACTCTATTACACCATCGATCACACTAGTTGTGTCATGAGGTTGACATCAGGCAAAGTTGCATATGATTGCGTAGCATAGATTGTTGTGTATGTGTGTGTGTGTTCACAGTTGGTTGAGTGTTTAAACTGGACTGTAAGAGCGGGCGCAGGGGCAAAAATCATTTCAAAGGGCTGACAGGTCTGTTAGTAGAGGTGTGAAAACCTCTGGGTAGAAAAGCGACCACATGGCTTTCCTGGCATTCGCTGATATGGATTTTGAACCACTCCTTCCTGTCCTCCGTCCGTCTGCTCGCCTCTATCACCAAAGCAGCAAAGACAGCCCCATCCTACCCCCTTTATACAGCATGGAATAATGTTCTGCCATACCTATTTATAGCCGCTCACACAATCTGGCTTCCCCTCACTAGACACTCCCACAGTAACCATCCAGAGGAGACGAGTGAGGAGTTTAGAAGACTGAAAAGGCAAAGAAGCCGCCATACTGTGCTTTCCACCCCATCGTAGGCTTTGACAGTTGTGAGCATCTCCGCTTGGAGAAAATAAGCAGATTAATTCACTCTGGGACAATAGGCAATGCCCTAGTAACCAGCTGTATTCAACATTGTTGACATTGTTGAAGAGGTGGCTGAGAGGAACTGTAGGAACCGAGGGAGAGGAAAAGCTTCAAGGAGACAGTGAGAGAAAGAGAAGAAAACCTCCTCAGAAACCGTCAAGAACACTCACGTCTTGTATTTTTCTGTTGAGTTAGCAACTTCCGTTCTTTATGACATCACCTAGCATCGCACATGAGTTTCCAGCCAGTGAAGTAAAAGATCCATCCTAGCTGGGATTCCTAGCACGTCCCTACATTAAGCAATTATCCCTAACCCCCACCAGGGCACCAAATTAATACCCGCTCATCGCCAATCGTGGGTAGATTCTGGTGACGGTGCATTAAATATAGATGACCCCCCCCATACCCCCAGACCACCGAGTTGTAACACAGGGTTTTATTACCTACAGTGCACGTTATTCACTTGTTTTTTGGAACAACAATACTCAGTCAAATGTGAGTTTGTGGACAGAAATCCATGCAAAGAAATCTATCTTACCTTTTTTGTACGTATTTCTGACGCTTATAAAACTAGTCTGAATGGTCGCTGTCTTAACACAATGAGATTGTACAGTTGTGCTCATAAGTTTACATACCCTGGCAGAAATTGTGAAATGTCAGCATTGATTTAGACAATATGAGTGTTCATGCAAAAAATCAGACTGTAATGTAAGGATAGTGATCAAATGAAGCCGTTAATTATCACACAGTTGTTTGGCTCCTTTGTAAACCATACTGATAACAGAAATCACCCTAATGGCCCTGATCAAAAGTTTACATACCCTTGAATGTTTGGCCTTGTTACATGCACACACACACACACACACACACACACACACTCTGTATATATAGTCAATGAGTTTGTAAGCTTTCATGCTGATGCACTGAGGAGGCAAAAATTAAGCATTCTTCTGCACAAAAGCTGCACATGGGACGCTCTTGGACTTTCCAGCATGACAATGACCCTAAGCACAAGGCCAAGTTGACCCTCCAGTGGTTACATCAGAAAAAGCTGAAGGTTAAAAAGTGGCCATCACAGTCTCCTGCCAGCAGCATAGAGCCCTGTATTGCACTGCTGGTTTGCTTCTAAAGCTAAGCAGGGTCAAGCCTGGTTAGTCCCTGGATGGGAGACCAATGTTGCTGGAAGCGGTGTTGGAGGGCCAGTAGGGGGCACTTTTCCCTCTGGTCTAAAGATCATTCCCAATGGCCTAAGGCATTGATTGGGACATCTGCCCTGTGTAAAATGCTATATTTTGGCTGTGATATTCAATGGATTTCCTGACTCTCTGTGGTCACTAAAGCTCCCATGGCTTTCTTCGTATGTGTAGGGGTGTTTTTGCCTGCTCACTCGTTTTATAAAAAACAAAACAGTACATATATTACTAATTCTCCAGGGGTATGCAAACTTTTGAGCACAACTTTATATAACTGGAGCATACAAGATTTAAATGTTGTTTTCAACATATTCTACTCCCTGGCACATGTGCCAATTCCTGGGACAGATAATTTCGTTACGGGATTATGGCTGAAACAAAAAGTTAATTTAATTCCCAAACCGTAACCCCTACCTAAACCCATTCTTAAACCTTACATTCATCTTTTAAACGTTCAATGTAGTTTACATTCGATAATGTGTAACCTTGATGGTTGACAGGCACTTAAGCCACAGAGCAGCTGGTACAATGTAAATAAAGGTGGACGCTAGATGCTGATCATCGCTCAAGATGGCAATGTACTGTAGCATTTTCCAAACCAATCATTATGGCTAGAATTAAGGGTTTCCTGAGTCACACACAGTCACGTTACTACGACCCAGGTTTAAATCCTGGTCACAGAATACTGATTCCAGCAAAGGGTATTTCAGATAAGCTCAGCGTCGTTCAGGTTAAGATGAGGGACATTCGGACAGGGTTGCTTTTCTACATCATGCATCGGTGAGAACCTGTGATTGGCGGTTGTTAGACAGGGAGCGCTCTCCTCCAAATCCATTGGTTCTGGAAGACTACCTGGTGGAGCCAACAGTTTGATAAGAAGAAGAGCTTGATAGAATGTTCTATAGAGGACATGTTCCCTCATCTATGACATCCGTAAACATGCTACTGTGATAAGGCCATTATCACATCATGAAATTAAAAAGCACAGGGACAATGATCGTGTATAGCTACTGTATATACGTACAAACCTCACTGAAGCCTTTCGAAAACCCATGAAGTTTCACAAGAACACTTAAATAAATCATACATCTTCAATACCAATTACTATATTACATTAGTATACCGGTAATATTATTAAGATATCCCAGTCGTGTGAGAAATCATCAACCCATTACTTTCAAACTCCACTTTCCCCAGCATACTGTAACTCACCATTAGTAATTCACCAGTGTTTCTACGGTAATGCAGTGCAATCTGGATCCTGAGTGTGTTTATTAAGGCAATCTGAAAATGCCCGTGTGGAAAAGGAAGGCACTTTAATTCGTCTTCTCTTAATGCAGCGAGCTAAATACACACATCTACACAGTGCAATTGGGCTCTTCGTTGGTTTAGAAGGCTACTGGGTGTCATCACAAGGAATTTAAAGTACAGCTATGCAACAGCGGAAATATTATCGCTGTCAAATCCATTTAGGGATGTGTTTTGTCTATGAGGCGGGGCCCATCAATGCAAGTAACCTTTTAATGTCATCCAAACAGAAGCATGTAAATAATGAACTCTCTATTCCGTTAATTTGCATCTGAGGTTTATTAATTCATGTTATTGCTCCTGTCGTTTTTGTGTTTGATTGTAATCAACAAGTGGGTTTGTTAGGATGACTAGCCATTTTGATTCCTTAAGCACTCTAATCCCCGCAGACAGAATCATCAATTTGCTGCTCTCCTATTAGAGTAGTAGAGCACGGATTAACGTGAACAACCACTATTTCCACATCAAAGTCGGTATTTGTGTGTTGTGTTCACTGTGTTGTTGTTTGAAATTAGCTCTGTCCTTCAGATGTTCCTTATATCAATGTTTTGTATGATGTCATGTTCTATGTGGAACCAAGAAAGATTAGACACTAAATGTGTACGAGCTAATCTTGGATTAATCTTCGATACTTCCTTCAAGAAGGTTTTCTTGCTAAGGCAGGTTTATGGCAGGCATCTGTAGTATCTGTGTAATCATAACAGTAAACAGCCATGTTAGTCAGAATTATGTTCCAAAAAAATGCTTTCTTTCATACACACGGTAGCTGTTCCTGATTGCCTATTCCCAGTTCTCTTTTTTTCCACAGCCAAGCCGTGGGATCTCTGCTCCCATCCAAAACAAGCTGAGCTCAGCGTTTATTCAATGGGGATCTTCTCCACACAGACAGCAGTAATATTTTTAATTGGATCATCCATGATTCCTACATGTCTTTCATTTTCCATGCATTCAAAACTACCAACTTATCAGTAGAACTTCCAGCGTTTTATCGCCACTTTTGAGTCTGTATGCACTTAAAAAGCACACAATTAATTTTTCTTTGCTACTTTCCCTCTGACTTCACTCGTCTGGAATAAAAAACAGCAAGTTTATAATGATTTGTAATTCAGTCGTTCATTACTTCGTACTGAATAAATGTTACGCTGAGGCCTTGGACAGTTAAAATGATGCCAGCTGTAATTACCCACAATGAAATTTATTATTGTTCCCAAATTTTCTTCCCTCCCAATTTCCACTAACCCTGCATTGTCGGCAGTTCCGCAACACTTTGTACAAATCTGTGAGATGGCAAGGGCACACACATAGTTTATCCAACTACATGTCGCCCAAGTTGGCAATTATTTTCGCACTGTTCAACCAACATGGAAGACTTTAGTCGGATCATGCACGGGATGATTACGTTCACCTTCAGCAATTTTATTTATAGGTGCCCGACACAAGGGGTAGCTGGAGAGTGATGTTACAGGATAAATAATCTGATTTATCTAACCCAAATCCCGGGAAGCTCTATGTGAATTTGCGCTGCCTCGTGCAGGAGGCCTGGGAAAAGTCAGAGTACCCATGACCATTGTGACGTAGATGACCTATTTTGTCATGTTTCACTAGCTTTTCCAGATCCATGAACATGATGACACACAGGACTATCAACAAGCACGCCTATGCCACCATCAGCCCGTTCTTCTTCCTCTCCATCTACAGATACATCATAGTTACTTCCTGTCAGTCGCAGCCCATCATCTCCTTGGTGCGCAGTGGGATGTTCCAAACACATTCATTAAAGACACCACGAGTGGTCTCTACTCATTGGCCTTAATGACGGCCTTTCTACCAAACAGATCTGTCAGGCGGGCCAGTATTAACAGATCTGTCACCATGGGCCAGTCTGTCAGAGTTAGCCAGTCTTAATTAACAAATTCATCAGCACAGGCCAGGCTGTCTTAAGGGATTGTGGCCCAGTCAGTAGACCCAGTCAGTAGACCCAGTCGACCAGTGAAAAACTATCTTTCATTCCCTGCTTATTGCTTTGAGTATACAACTACACCTGGTATTTACAGTGCATATGTACAGACAATACATACAACTACACCTGGTATTTACAGTGCATATGTACAGACAATACATACAACTACACCTGGTATTTACAGTGCATATTTACAGACAGGTGACAAATTAAAGGAAAAACCAACAGCGTCTCAGTAAGGATTTGGGTTACCTCAGACCGCCAGAACAACGTCAGTCAATGCTCCTTGTCATGGATCATATGGGTCTCTAGAACTCTACTGGAGGGGTGGAACACCATTCTGTCCAAATGAAATCCCTCATTTGGTGTTTTGATGATCATATTGGAGAACGTTAATATGTCAGTTTAAGATGGGGGCATTATCATCTGGAAGAGACCACGCCCATCAGGATAGAAATGTTTCACCATGGGATAAAGGTGATCACGCAGAATACATTTGTAATGATTTGCAGTAACCCTTCCCTCTAAGTGGACCCAGGAAAATGCTTCTCACAACATCTAATTTCATTATGTTTTTCTACTAATTTATTCAGGTTTTCCCTTAATTTGTCACCCTTCTGTAAACTATCACACCTAGAAGTGACTTACAGTAGTGAGTGAATGACTTACAGTAGTGAGTGAATGACTTACAGTAGTGAGTGAATATCTTACAGTAGTGAGTGAATGACTTACAGTAGTGAGTGCATGACTTACAGTATTGAGTGTATGACTTACAGTAGTGAGTGTATGACTTACAGTAGTGAGTGTATGACTTACAGTAATGAGTGAATGACTTACAGTAGTGAGTGAATATCTTACAGTAGTGAGTGAATGACTTACAGTAGTGAGTGAATATCTTACAGTAGTGAGTGAATGACTTACAGTAGTGAGTGCATGACTTACAGTATTGAGTGTATGACTTACAGTAGTGAGTGTATGACTTACAGTAGTGAGTGAATATCTTACAGTAGTGAGTGAATATCTTACAGTAGTGAGTGAATGACTTACAGTAGTGAGTGAATATCTTAGAGTAGTAAGTGAATGACTTACAGTAATGAGTGCATGACTTACAGTAGTGAGTGAATGACTTACAGTAGTGAGTGAATATCTTACAGTAGTGAGTGAATGACTTACAGTAGTGAGTGAATGACTTACAGTAATGAGTGCATGACTTACAGTAGTGAGTGCATCCTGTACATTTTCATACTAGTCCTCTGTGGGAATTGAACCCACAAACGTGGCGACACGATTACTATGCTCATCTGTGAGGTAGCAAAGTTACCCTGTAGGGATTCTATTATCAAAGTCTCACAATCCAACAAACTAGAAGCTATTTTGAGGGGACAAATCCAAACCAGTTTTACTGGAATTAATGGATGATGCACAAGCGAATGTGTTCCTGCCCAAATAGCCTACCTTTCATCCCATAGTAAGAAGATTCAAGTCCATTCTTGTGTTCTGACTGCTAAAGTGGTAACATACTTTTGTATTGCACTCCAATTCTGATCTTGAGTCCAGAAGAAGCTTTAAGCACCCTAAATCCATCACACAACTCCATCAGTGAGGCATCTGATTGGTCACCACTTCATCTGCTTCAGGACAATGACCCCAAACACACAATGACCCCAAACACACAATGACCCCAAACACACGGCCAAGGCTGTAAAGGACTATCTTCAGAGAAAAGACAACAAGGAGCTCTGCAACAGATGGTATGACCCCTACAGAGCCATGATCTCAACATCCTTCAGGCTGTCTGGGATTACCTGGACAGACAGAACGTAAGCCAAAGTCTCTAGAAGAATTGTGGCAAGTTCTCATATAGGCTTGGAACATTCTATGAGCGGATTTTACTAAAACTTAGTGGGTATTTTTCATGGTTTACTGCTACTAGGGTGGGGCAATATGGCCTGATTTGCATATCTCGGTAAAATATGCAGTCCAGAGCCCATTCGCCTATCAACACTATATAATGTCAGCAACACAAATGTGGATATTTCCTTTACAAAATAATAGCGCTCGTTTTAATACACTGCAATAATTCATTGTGAATTCATTATAAAGCTAGTGAATTGCAACCAAATGCAATTGTATTGTGTGTAAAGAACAATATGAGTATTTTATTTTACATGTTTTTCATAACAACTGATTACGTTGTACACAAATTGATTGCATATACTGTCAGTGTCTTATAAGAACTGTGGCAAGTTCTCAAAAACGCTTGGAAGAGTCTATGAGCTGATTTTACTAAAATCTTTTTTTTTCCCACTGTTTACTGCTTCAGGTATACAGAATGTTTTTAAATAAATTAAATATTTTTGGACAGTATTGCATCAAATTAATTAGATTACACTGTTACATACCAGCCTTATTTAGCACTACGTTTTGACAACAATGAGATAGGATATGACTATCCCACTATGTGAACAGTAGTCAATGGAAAGACCAGGTTGTACGCCTTCAACATACCTGCAAAATACCTTATATACAGCAATCTACCTAAATATACTAACAGCTTTTTACACTCACTGCACATTTAGTTATGAACCTGAATATTGAATAGGGCATTTGATCATTTTTGAACACATTGCCTTTTTGCAAAGGAAATAGGAACGGCACCCCATTTGAACTTTCCCAGAATTCCAGGCATTTCCTGATGTTGCCTTCCCTGTACATATGTTCAAAATCATTGATTAAACTTCCGGAATGATAGGTACATCGGGTTCCGGATCGATCAAACATACAGCATCTTCCCCTTCTTGTCCAAAGAAGTGGATCTAAAAAAATAAAAAGGCCCCCATTTATAGTCGACAGGCTGGGAAACATGACAAGAAAGATCTTCAGAACTACAGCATGCACACATGACAGACAGACAGATAGAGTACGAGGGGGAGAGAACAAGAGAGACAAAAAAAGAAAGAGGGGGAGGTAAAGAGAGAGGGAGAAGACTCTCATGGAGGCAGGAGAACGCCCACGTACCCAGTACAGACATGCATATAGAGACAACCTGCAGAGATGAAAGACTGTTCAGAAAGCTAAACAATGGAGTCAGCGAGAGACAGAGAAACAGAGAGACAGAGAGAGAGAGACAGAGAGAGAGAGACAGAGAGAGAGAGACAGAGAGAGAGACAGAGACATAGAGACAGACAGACAGAGAGAGAGAGAGAGACAGAGAGAGACAGAGAGACAGAGAGACAGAGAGAGCAACAAAGCCTCAGAACAGCACTCACAATCTGGCCCAACCAAATTATCACAAAACAAAAAGAAGGTTACATTACTTATTGGAAAGAATCCACAAAAATGTAAGTGAACTCCAATGCTATTTGGCTCTATACAGACAGTACACAGTGGCAGGCTATCTGACCATTGTGACTGATAGAAAACTGGGAATAATATTGAGTATGTACAGACTCAGTGAGCACAACCTGGCCATAGAAACAGGCCGTCACAGGCAGATCTGGCAACCCAGGGAGGAGAGGTTGTGTTCACTCTGGCAACAGGGGGGAGGTTGATACAGCCGTGCACTTTCTTCTACATCGCAAAAAATATGCATTTACGTACACAATAAATATATTTCCCCAAATTTAAAAACATGAACATAAATTTCGGAATAAAACTGAATTTGAGAAAATGCTATATATTTTGGGAGAAAAATAATACAATCTCATATCAGCAACAAAATATATAGCTTCCTGCCACGCCCATAGAGAGAGCCAGATCAACAAAGAACAAGCATAGAAAAATGAAACCTGTAACTGATTCTGTCTAAGTCAGTTTTACTGTAACTGTTTGTTTGTTCTTTGCTATTTTGTTAATATCATTTGATATGTATTTATGTTTGCTTTGGCAATGTACGTATAAACACATTCCATGCCAATAAAACTATCTGAATTTAAATTTTAGAGAGAAAGAGAGAGAGAGAAAGAGGGAGAGAGAAGGAAAGGGAGAGAGAAAGAAACAGAGAGTGAGAAATATATAGAGAGAAACAGAGAAACAGAGAGAGAGACAGAGAGAGAGAGAGGGAGACAGAAAGAGAAAATAGATGGTTCCACAACTGTTCCACAGAAGGTTTAGATGAAACTGTGTTGTTCAGTTTATTTTAAATTTTCACCCAACCAATTCGCTTAATGTCAAATTTGTAGTTATGGCCCGGCTATAACGCAGGAACTCAGTGGAATCGGGACAGTCGATGTCAAGATATGTCTTTCAAATCCTAAACAATGCTGTTCTGATTGTCAACCCAGATTGTCAGTCCAAATCGTAGCCCTTATCTGATGCACTTCCTGGTCTGCTACCTTCAATAAGCTCACTTCCCTCTAAACCTGGACAGTGCTGGCCTACGCACCGCCCTCCATGGGAAACGTAGGTAATCTGAGGTAACTGAATTTTGCATTCCATTTCTTCACTACATTATTCATTCTGTATACTTCCATAGTAACCATTTTCCACGTTGGCCATTGTCAAAGACCTAGGCCTCATCTCCTAACCAATCATAAAAGTCTTACGTCATTGTGACTCGACCATCAACTGACTAACGTACTGTAAACAAACTACCTAACACCTGTTGATAGCATTGTCAATTACTGACCGTATTTAATAAATTACATAAAAATGCGTTCAACGCGATTTCCTGTTGTGGTATTAGCGACGTTACTAGGGATTTCACTAGCTGCAAAAGCAACATCCATGCTATCCACTATCGTAATTTCTTCCGTTGCTAGCATTGCTGCTATTGTTGTCTCCGTCTCTCAGGCTCAGTTTCATTCCGTCGTACAGTTGTCCATCCCCCTCAGCTGATTGGCTTGTTCGGTGAAATAAACGAGTATGGTTCAACTGAAGAAAGCAAGGCCTGACCCTAAATCGGCCAAACAAAAATTCTAAACGTGGGCGTGGCTAGCGATTCAGTGACTGGAACCAGGCAAAATCTGAGGGCCAGTTTCGAACCCTTCAGGGATAATTCTCATCACCTGCTCTTATAATCCAACACAGTTCACACACACATTCCAATAAAACACAACTCTGGATACTGCAAATCTCTCAATGATCCTGGGGTAGATGAGGCCCTCTACAGCTCCAGAACAGACAGGGGTTGTGAGGACAGACCTTCCACAGGAGAGAGCGCGGCTGGAGTGGGGTCCTACGTGTCCCTCCGGTCCAAACTAAACGCACCATATGAGGGACAGATTGGGCAGAGCGCGCTGGGCACACCTCCAAGTGCCAATGACGCAAGCATGCACCAGATGACCACACAGAGATGGATATCTTCAACACCGTGTCCAAGGTGACAGATGTCTACAACACTGTCTGTGTGTACACGGTAACAAGGTTTGAAAGAACATGTCAAAAGTAACCGAAGTCAACAATACTGTGGGTCCAAGGTAACAGGGTTCTAGAACACTGTGTGTCCATTGCAACACACTTCTAGAACTCCATGCGTTCAAGATAATGAGATTTAGAACATGTTCTCCACAGTGCCAGAGCAACACAATGGCATATAGAATCTGATGGAGCACTACTTTCATTGACTCCAGGATATTATTTAATGCTTCCCTACATTTCTAAAAAATATATATATATATATAATATATAGAAATGTGTAAGGCACAGGACCTGCATGGCATCACACAATAAATCCACATACAGCTTTTAATACAGTCAAGGAATCGCCTACTGACTCAGTGAAGAACTTTAAGATCTTTAGTATTTACAAATTGGCTTTAGAAATTGTAATTGTCTAAAACACTAGAAGTCACACACATTTTGCAACTGTAGACACACTACACTCGACTAGGCCAAGCGTGCTGTGTGGTATAAGTAGAGTATCCCAACATGGCTTGAAGTCAGACATGCTAGATGCCTAACAGGACACAGCAGACCTCTTCTCGGTCCAGCCAAAGAGCCCGCTGTGCACCCAGCGCTGCTAGCGGAGCCAATGGCAGCCGGCTCAGTCGTCTGTGATGCCATGTTGCCACGATGCCAGCTGAGACCCAGTGCCACATCAACATGGGCTCTGGGACAGAATGCACACACAGTCATGCACACACTCACACATGCGCACACACACACACACACACACACACACACACGCACACACACACACGCACACACACACACACACACACAGTCATGCATGCACTGGCAGACACACGTGTTTTAGTACTGAAAACATAATACTATAGACACAGTACTACAAACGTGCTACTATAAATATAGTATTAGAGATACAGTTCTATGAACACAGCAGTACAGATACAGGTATTATAAACACAGGGTAGATACAGTAGTTCTATGGATACAGTCACATGCTGTTCTTGTGCTCATATGATGTCAAATGTAAAACTAAATACGAGTCTGCCAAATGGCATATTTTAGAAAATAATTGTCTGCAAAAGTCTTGTTAGACCAAAAATGTATTGGCCCTTTAAGAGTTGAGTCTTGGCACAGCATCTATAAGCTGTGAAGTTCAATCTGCAAGAGGCAGACTCAGATGTCAAATCCATGCGACAGACGTGGCACAGCCAGTCTCATCGTGCTAAAAACAAGTATCAAACAGGAAGTGCCACTGCACTGCTTCATAATGTATAATTTTCACAGGACAATCTAATTCCATTTAGATTAGCTCAAAGACTAATATTAGTTCATTTCAATTAGATTACATCAAACAGAAATTTAAACAAGGACCCATACTGCCAGGCAGGGAACAGACACCAAGAGCATATCAGCCTGTGTTAATCAGAGAGGTTTACTGACCTCCTACAGCCATTCCCATGTCCCCTCCGAGGCTAAACCCAGGATGGCCCTCTGGCGAAACAGCTTCAGTGACTGACAGTTTAGTAGTAATCAGCGAGGTCATTACCAGGATAATAGTCACAGAAGAGCCAATATGAGCCCTTGAAATGGACTGGCTGAGTTTTTCTTCTGACCTTTAGGGAGTAAGTATCTTCTCCATTAATGATCCTGGAGCTCCTGCGCATGCGCGTGTCACGTTCTGGGCATGTGTTCGTTCTCTGTAAGGTCTTTACAGGGTGGGTTGGTGGCAGCATTCCTTTGCTTTTGCTACCCAAATGCTGCTGAACCCCCCCTCCCTTCAATTATCTCGCATTCTGAAATTATTTGATCGATCTGATAACGTAGCCAACGTTCTTGCATCATACTTCTGTATACGTCTGAGATGAATCATCCAAACTATAAACCCAACTAACATTCCACAAATAAACAGTCTATATGTGGCCTAAGGAGACAAGCAGGCCAATCAAAGTGGTGTTCTTTAACTCAGGCAATGATAACAAACAGCAATAGGCAGGCAAAGCGCTAAGCTAGTGTTATGTCTAGCTTTGATATTTTTGTGGTGAATAACAAAAAGCATAAACCATGCAGGTTACCTTTGAAATACAAGCAGGTAATAAAGCATACTACAGAACATAAGGCTTCTGTGTGTTTGATCACAAGAATATGTTCAAACCGGGCTCCAAGTGAGGATATTTCATATACGAACCAATGGACTGCCCATTCAGAATACCAAGCCACGCAGAACCAAGAAATCCACTGTCAAACTCTGATCTCCACTCCATGTCAGCCCAGAGGAGGTACTAGCTTATGCCAATCATGGAGTTAACTAATCCAGTCTACATTGGAACTTAGCCTACAAAACATTTGCCATAGGCTGTAGTTCAGCAGTCCATGAAAAAGATGTAGTAAATAGGCTGCTTTGTAAAGATTATAAATATTACATACATAGTGACTACGCTGCTTTGTAAGGACTACGGTATAAATAATAAATATATAGTGACTACGCTACTTTGTTAAGACTATACATATGAAATATATAGTGACTAGGCTACTATGTAGAGACTCTATAGATATTAAGTACATAGTGACTAGGCTGCTGTGTGAAAACTACAGGTCCTTCTCAAGAAATTAGCATATTGTGATAAAGTTCATTATTTTCCATAATGTAATGATAAAAATTAAACTTTCATATATTTTAGATTAATTGCACACCAACTGAAATATTTCAGGTCATTTATTGTTTTAATACTGATGATTTTGGCATACAGCTCAGGAAAACCCAAAACTCCTATCTCAAAGAATTTGCATATTTCATCTGACCAATATAAGAAGTGTTTGTAATACAAAAAAAGAAAAAGTCAACCTTCAAATAATTATGTTCAGTTATGCACTCAATACTTAGTCGGGAATCCTTTAGCAGAAATTACTGCTTCAATGCGGCGTGGCATGGAGGCTTAAGCTCATCCAGAGTGTTGGGTCTTGCATCTCTCAACTTCCTCTTCACAATATCCCACAGATTCTCTATGGGGTTCAGGTCAGGAGAGTTGGCAGGCCAATTGAGCACAGTAATACCATGGTCGGTAAACCATTTACCAGTGGTTTTGGCACAGGTCGTGCTGAAAAATGAAATCTTCATCTCCATGAAGCTTTTCAGCAGATGGAAGCATGAAATGCTCCAAAATCTCCTGATAGCTAGCTGCATTGACCCTGCCCTTGATAAAACACAGTGGACCAACACCAGCAGCTGACATGGCACCCCAGACCATCACTGACTGTGGGTACTTGACACTGGACTTTAGGCATTTT
>JACXGM010009097.1:15313-28120 GCA_016801145.1 Umbra pygmaea | reverse complement strand
GCATTGACCCTGCCCTTGATAAAACACAGTGGACCAACACCAGCAGCTGACATGGCACCCCAGACCATCACTGACTGTGGGTACTTGACACTGGACTTCAGGCATTTTGGCATTTCCTTCTCCCCAGTCTTCCTCCAGACTCTGGCACCTTGATTTCTGAATGACATGCAAAATTTGTTGTTGTTTTGTTGTTCTGCTTCTCTGTAGCCCAGGTCAGGCGCTTCTGCCGCTGTTTCTGGTTCAAAAGTGGCTTGACCTGGGGAATGCGGCACCTGTAGCCCATTTCCTGCACACGCTGTGCACGGTGGCTCTGGATGTTTGAACTCCATACTCAGTCCACTGCTTCTGCAGGTCATCAGAGGTCTGGAATCGGTCCTTCTCCACAATCTTCCTCAGGGTCCGGTCACCTCTTGTCGTTGTGCTGGTTTTTTGCCACACTTTTTAATTCCCACAGACTTCCCACTAAGGTGCCTTGATACAGCACTCTGGGAACAGCCTATTTGTTTCTTCTGTGTCTTACCCTCTTGTTTGAGGGTGTCAGTGATGGCCTTCTGGACAGCAGTCAGGTCGGTAGTCTTACCCATGATTGCGGTTTTGAGTAATGAAACAGGCTGGGAGTTTTTAAAAGCCTCAGGAATCTTTTGCAGGTGTTTAGAGTTAATTAGTTGATTCAGATGATTAGGTTAATAGCTCGTTTAGAGACCCTTTTCATGATATGCTAAATCTTTGAGATAGGAATTTGGGGTTTTCATGAGTTGTATGCCAAAATCATCAGTATTAAAACAATAAATGACCTGAAATATTTCAGTTGGTGTGCAATGAATCTAAAATATATGAAAGTTTAATTTTTATCATTACATTATGGAAAATAATGAACTTTATCACAATATGCTAATTTCTTGAGAAGGACCTGTACATCTCAAGTCCTACACCCGTAACACAATGGGCCAAGGCCATTTAAGCAGCCTAGCTCTGCTGACCATTGAGAGGACACTGGTCAAGTCACTGGAAAAGACGCCTAGTTGGTACGACAGGGTCACAGAGCATTTCTTGAAAAGGAATGTATGGTAGATTTTCAGTATAAATAAATGGACAATTTTTATGATGTAGGCCGAAAATGAGCTTCCCCTCTTTGAAAAACCAGCAGCCGCCACTGCTCTGAGGCATTCAGAAGTGGTTTTCGGCCTTGCCCTTTACGCACTTAGATTTGACCGGATTCCTTGACTCTTTTAATTATATTGTGCACAGTAGAAGGTGAAATGGCCAAAATCCTACTGATTTGTCTTTGGGGAATGTTGTTCTCAACATGTTGGATTATTTGCTGACACATCTGTTGGCAGATTGGGGAGCCTTGGACCATCCTTGCTCTTGAAGGACTAGGCCATTTTTGGAGGCTCCTGTAATTACACAATAGTCTGACCTGTTTCACATCACCTTATTTGAACTTGTCACATTGCAATCAGTCCCAAATTGCCCGTCTTAACTTTTTTGGAACGTGTTGCGTGCATCAATTTCTACTATGCAGTTTATTAGGTAAAACACCTATACCTTGTGTTTTTACTATTTTTATATATGCAAGTCAAAGTACAATTACAAATGACTACACTTTATTTTATGCATACTGTCCCAACGTTTTCGGAATTGGGGTTGTACATACAGCTTTGAACTAGAGCAACACAAGTAAGACACAAATGAGAGCAAACAATGACCAACAGAGGATGATTAAATAGAGGGACTTCAGAAATCAATATTAGGTTGAATTATAATAAATGTATATTAATAATAATTGGCTTTTATGTGTTGGGCATGCTATCCTACAGTCTTTTACCTTAATGTTGGGTGACTTTATGTAAATGTTTCTTAAATCAGCATCTCTAAATGTATGGCACCATTCCATTCCAGTCTCTGTAAGGGTTCAGTGCCCAACTCCATTCAGAGTTCCAGCTACCACGTGTCATCATTCATTCTCCAAACTTGGACTGCCTTCCTGCGTCATTATAAACACCTGGACCTTTTCAGCTGATTAGTCACTGTTCATATATCCTATGCTGACCTGCACTGTTGTCATTTTTTGTTTTTCATCATACGTTCTAGAGGTTGCTATTAACTAATTTCCTCAGTGTTTAAGCTGTGTATCTACTTCGCTCTGTGAATATCTATTACATGCCCCTTTGTACACCTTTTGTTTTACCATGCAGTAGTTGTGTTGACTTACTGCTCGGTTACAGTTTTTCCTGTTATTTGGAGTTTAAGTAAACAACATTAAACCCCATTTCTGCGTATTCTGACTACCTGACTTAGAGATTACAGTCTGTTGAATTCCAAAACAGGTACACCTCATTCTATTGAATGAGGTACTGATTAGGTGATCACCTGAACCAAAACGTATATAATGAGGAAAAGTAAAAAAACGGATGTGGTCATCAATATTCTCTTACACTAGGACCAGCAGGATGGCAAAAACACTGATAGTAGTACCTCAAAAGTAACTGGAATCAAAAAGTAAATATTGACCATGTCAAAAAAGTTGAAAAGGAAAGATTTGGGTGAGGAAAAGGTTCAATTCTGGCTTTACTGGCAGAGGGATACAGTGAGTGTCAGGGTTGCTTCCATCCTTAAAATTTCAAATACGGTGGTTCAAGCTATTGACCGGCAGAGGACGAAAATGATACTCCCACTGATCAGGATGACTGGCAACTAATTTGAATGTCACGCAGCGACCATAGGATGACATCAAGTGACCTACAATAAGAATGGCAAACAGCAGCTGGGGTAAAGTGCATGGCAAGGACGGTTCGCAACAGGCCCCTAGAGGCAGGGCTGAAGTCATCAAGAGCCAGGCAGAGGTCTGCCAAAGAACATAAGGATTGGACTGTAGAGGACTGGATTAACGTCAACTTCTCTGATGAGTCCAATTTTCAACTTTGCCCAAAACCTGGCCATTTAATGATTAGATGGAGACCTAAACAAGCCTACAAGCCACAGTGTCTCGCACGCAGCGTGAAGTTTGGTGAAGGATCGGGTGCTTCAGCAAGGCTAGAAACCAGCAGAATTTTCTTTGTGAATGACGCATGAATCAAGTCACATACAAGGTTGTCCTGGAAGAACTTGCTTACAGTGGGATCCGCATGGCGTAGTGTGCTAAGTCGCTGCATTGGAGGACAGTCTAGCTCATGATGGTCAGTGGTTCGATTATGGCAATGAGTTTTCTGACTTTCCCCGGACCTCCCTGCACGAGGCAGTGCAAATTTGCATAGCACTGCCCGGGATGTGGGTTAGATAAATCAGATTATCTATCCTGCCACATTGCTCTCCAGCGACTCTTTGTGTACAGATCAGCCTCCTGTAAATTCTATCATAGAAGTATAGTTGGTGAACGTAATCATCCCGTGCATAATCTGAGTAAAGTCATTTTGTGTTGGATGAGCAGTGTGAAAAAGAATCCGAAGCTGGGCGACACGGTTGGATGAACCATATGCGCGTTCCTCGCCATCCCACAGGTCTGTCCATGGAGTTGCGGAGCTGCCGACAAGGCAGGGTTAGTGGGAATTGGGAAGGGAGGAAAATGGGGAAAAAACAACTTGCTTTCTTTTGCTCTGACAATGTTCCCCAACTCTGAGGATTGGTTTATCCAGCAGAACAATGCTCCAAGTCACACAACTAGGCCAATGAAGGCGTGGATGGAGGACCACTAGATCAAGACCCTGTCGGGGCTAGCCCAATTTCAGACCTGAACCCCTTGAAAATTATGGAATGTGATCAAGTGGATCACGGATGGTCACAAGCCATCAAACAAAGATGAGATGCTCGAATCACCAAACATCAATGTGAAAGACAGGTGGAGAGCATGTCAAGATGCATGAAAGCCAAATATTATTATTATATAATTATTATTATTCCACCAAAATATTGATTTTTAACACAGTATTGTTTAAAAATAAAGATTAACTTCTTTGCATTATTCAAGGGCTGGTAACACTGTATCTTTTTTGTTATTGTGACCAGTTGTCATTTTCTGCAAATAAATGCTATGATTTACATTTTTATTGGGAAGTTGGCAGAAATGGCATCAGTATTTTATGGAATAAACACAAATCTATTAATAGTAACACCAGAGAAAATGATGATTTTGCAGTGGTCCAATTGTTTTGCAGAGCATAATTTATTATGAAATACTACATTCTGAATTCAAGCAAATTATGTAAGAAAGTTTATGGAAATAATATTAAACATTCAACTTACAAATTCACATATAAACAAAAAAAAGTGTTTTCAACATAAACCTATATTACATGAATTCTTTATCTCACCTACATCAAGACTATGAACAATATGCAAACATGGCAGTGATCTATAGTACATTTGGTTTGTTCTTTCTGGGTATGTCTTGTCTCGTTCTGTTGTGGTCTGTTCTGTTTCCTCCTGTCCGGTGTATTTTAGTGTCTCATACCCTAGCTGGTCTAATATAATGGATACATTTAATGTGAATAAAGCACAAACAATTGTTCTAGCATTTTCGCAGGAGAAAACATCAAATAAAATTTTTGCATCACAGCGTGTTCAGTTTGAGGCCAAAGGCAAAACCACTTGAGAAACCATTGCAGTAAAGCCAGTAAGTGGTTGTCAGCAAATACAAATATACCACTCCTGTGCGGTAGTTGTTAAACAGTCTCTCTTTCCTCTGGAAGAATCTGGTCCCAAGCGGAGCTGCTTCAACTGAGCAAATGTGTATGTTTTGAGCATGAGCTGCTTGTTTTATATCCCAGAAAAGGTTATATTTAGGTCAGTGCATTAACTAGTACTTTGCAAAACATTAACTGTTTTGTAATTCAGCCACTCAGATATAAAGTTGGTTGTGTGATTTGGATTATTGTTTTGACGCTTGACCTACACTAGGTGTGCTTCAGTTTCAGCTAGTAAACCGAT
The DNA here is from genome assembly GCA_016801145.1 of Umbra pygmaea. Lineage (NCBI taxonomy): Eukaryota > Metazoa > Chordata > Actinopteri > Esociformes > Umbridae > Umbra > Umbra pygmaea. Next base: position 23,194 of record JACXGM010009097.1, on the reverse strand, counting down.
ATTCTATTTTTAGTTTGCTGATAGCGATCAAAAGGTTATGCAGGTACAAATCTAGAAAACATTACACTACTATCACAATTCTTACATTTTTAAATGGGGTCATTACTTTGGAATGCATTGTTTAGATTTGGTCAGACATAACATCTACCTTGTCACCAAGGCTTTTTTTATGAGTCACCTGTCATAAAAAGCTCTTCTTTTAAAGGTGCATTTTTAAAGTTCTGAACAAATTTGTTGCATTTTACTCAGCTACAGATTTCAGTTAGTGAACACAATGGAAGAGTAGGCTAAAACTCATCCACAGCAATGTGGGGGATAATTAGAAAGGTGATAATTGTTTATTTTTGTTTTACTGTGCTCAGAATCTAAACATGGACAACAAAAGGAACATCAGCTGGCTAAGTGCTTAGTCAGGCAGACTTGTAGGTTGCCAGTTCGATTCCCGGGGGGCCGAATGTCAATTTGACCTTGAGCAAGGCACTTTACCGTAAGTTGCTCCAGTAGATGTCCATGTACTTACTTTTAGTCTCCCTGAATTAGAGTATCTACTGATTGACTAAAATGTGAGTAGATAAACACATTCAGTGCAAATGTTCCTGTTTTGTACTGCTTCAAACAATCAGATCTGTAATGGGTGGGGCAGTATGCGGCACATCAAAAAGAAAGTGTGAAGGTATACAAACACCACACACACGCACACATCAAAGAGAGAGATTGGAGGATCATGAGAATAAACAAGTAGATAAGGACAATACTTTGCGTTGTAGCGAGATATGAGTTAGTACGGACATGAAACCTAACTTCAAGACCTCCCAGGGAGATGGGCAGGTGAATTCTTTGTATGAATAATCCACTTCTTTCCACACAAACAAATATGATCATTACATATTTCAGCCACACTTCCGTTCTTATGAAGGATTTGAGCACATTCACACTAAACTGTAAAACTGGACATACAACTCTGGTTGCTGCCGGACTACAATAATCAATAGTATCAATAATAACGTATAACATAATCCCCATATAGGAGCAAATGCAAAAACAAAAAAGGTTTGGAGAAAATCCACATGAAGAAAGGGGAAATGTGTGGTATATTCTTTATTTAGAAGATTATAGCACCGCTTTTGAAGATCGTCTCGAAAACTGAGCTTTGCCTCTCTCTAGAGGCCTTTGTGAGAATCACAGTACATTTTGGTTTCAAAGAAATGTCAGTACAAATTAAAGTTGTAGTTTTTATGACCTCAAATGTAATGGACCAACCTGTAGCCATAACAGCATCGCATCTCTCTCACACACACGCACGCACGCACGCACGCACGCACGCACACACACACGCACACACACACACACACACACACACACACACACACACACACGCACACACACACGCACACACACACACGCACACACACACGTACACACACACGCACACACACACGTACACACACACGTACACACACACGTACACACACACGTACACACACACGTACACACACACACACACACCTAAATTTAATTTAGAAATAACACAGAACCCTAAACTGGAATATGTAAACCTAAAAATAACCTAAATACTATCACTAACCCCAATACTACATTTTACCCTCTTGCTAACCCCTAAGCCATAAAGAGCCTTTTTGCTATGGTGGAATTGTCCCCAAGTGTATAGTTACAAGTAAATCACACACACTCACAAACATTTCGACAATACATTGATTGAATTAACACTGACTTTTGGTCCCTTTTTTTTGTTTGGTAACAGTGGGTTTGTGGTGGACTGCTAATCAGTCTTGTTTTTAGTACGGCAATCCCGGTAACACACCACCTGGCCCAGCAGCAGGCAGCTGAAACAGGCCGCCATTACATGGGTCAGAGTAGACAAAGAGCTCCAGTCTCCAGTTTCCTGTTTAGGCAGACCCAGGGGGAGGGGAGGGAGGGTGAGAGAGGTTAGAAAAAGGTAGGAGTAGGGAGGTGGTAAAAGTCAAATTAGGAAATGAGAGTTTGAATGGAATGCAATATTAGAGATCTATGAAACACCGCTTTTTACTTCCAAGTGTGTGTAAATTACCTGTCGAGAAGTGAAGATGAGAGCGAGGGAGCCAGTGAAAACCAGGAACACAGACAGAGGTGACAACTGGCCCGTGTTGCCACGGAAGTAATTAGTGGCTGCCTGGATCAGCTGGCAGAACATATTAAACATAACTATCAATCAGCATCCAGATGCTAATAATAAGCTATAGACATTTAGCTCTAATCCCAGCACTGACAAAGACCTAAAAATGTTTCTATCCTGTCAGAATCAAATGACGTATTGAGAATGTATCCTTATCAGGTTCAATTAAATTCACTGTATTAGCATGACGTAGCAATTGTTTTATTGCCATAGCCTATAATTCGGTACCACATTAGAGATAAGCAATCCTTGCATCACTAGTAAGGGGTAATATCTATTTCACTGTAAAAGGCACATCTGTTGTATCTGGCACATGTGAAGAAATAAAGCTGATTCTAATATAAACAGGGAAATTAATAGCATTGTTGCAACTTGCATTCAGGAGTTAACATTAAACTCCTTACCACTGTCAGTCCCAATTACCTGTAATTACCTGTATAATTACCTGTAATAATTACCTGTAATAATTACTTAGTTAGCTAACTTGCCAAATATTATGAAATGGCAAAAAGTGTTCAAGACTTTTTAACATTCTGTTAACCTATACAGAAATAATGTTTTTGATTCAATCTATGCTCAATCCAAAGCATAAACTAATGAGGCTTCACCTCAAACTTGTAACTCAGATGTTTAAAATTTATTGGTAGAATGATAAACTCATAGGTTGAATTTACCAATCAGTAGATGCGAAAGGGTTGAGATTGGCTAATGCATTAATATTTTGAATTGGTGGGTACACGCTCACACGAGTCTGTGTCTCAGTTATGCACAGAGCCTTCCAACACAGACAAGCTGCTTTTAAACATAATTAAAACATTTTGAAATATATAATGTATACAGTATTTTCACTCATATTTTAAGAAAGTCTAAGTCATATTTCATAGAACTCTGGAACTTCTAGTCCATTAATAGGTACATTTCTTTCAGGCCACCAGATGTAAACAAGGTTATCCAGTCAAAACAATTGTTTAAATACTGCATAATAGGCCAGGGGTGGTAGTAATTCTACTGCTAGATTATACTTAAATAAAATAGTAATAAACGTTAAGTCCAAAATCTGAGGTTTAAAATGTATTGTGTTAGTCACAAGTCCTGGAATGCCTCTTAAAGTTGACGGACCATACCATAAAAAACGTAACCAAATTAGCTGGATAACTCATTAATTCTGCTTCGTAGAATACCCCTGTGCTCATCCACTGTCTGTTTACAGTAGCTTCCCTGAAATGTAACTTTATGTTGATGACATTTCCATTTAAATTGAATTCAAAAAGAATTATGGTATCATACCCGACTTGCAACAACAGCCAGCATGCTGGATGCCTGCATTGTAGAGACAACATTTTCAGGGACCAGGGGAAAGGTCAAGAGCCACATCACACAACTGTAGGACAAGAAGAGCAAGACACCTGCCAGAAACATGCACAACAGTTACAGTGCGCTCTGTAAATATTTGGACAGTAAAGTCAAAATTGCTACTTTTGCTCAAGGAATATGAGAGTCAAGAACACAGACTGTTACCTAAGAATTTCTGGTTTCAATCATGTGAAACCTTTGGAATGACTTGAATGTCTGCCAAAACAGGTCAGAACATTTTATCCAATCTTCAGCTGTCACAACAAAAGACAAACACAGTCTGCTGAAACTAATAACATACAGATCACTGTATTTTCCTTCTCTATGTTGAATACATCATTTACAAATCCACAGTGCAGGGTGGAATAAGTATATGAACCCGAATTCAAAAATTCTCCAAAAGTATTACGAAAAGCTTTAGCGTTAGTCAGTCCACATTAATACAAATTGTCAATATATTGAGAAAGTTCAGCACTGTGGCTTCTCTCCCAATTAGTGGCTGTCCTGTAATGAAGACTGCAAAAGAACAACTCAAAATACCCCTTTCTGACCAACGCTGGCTCTGGTTCTGAACTGGTACTGGTTCACAGTTCATTCAACTTTCGAACCTTCTCAGACCCCGTTTGTTTTTCCACATAGTAGAGAGCCCAGAGAATGATGTTTTTACATCACTGTGTACGTCGCCAAGCAAGGACTTGTCTGTAAAAGTGCTGCACGTTGACATGCATCACGGTTTGGGTTGTTTATCCATCTATCGCTTGTCCTCGTTTTTCATATAAAAAAAAATCAAGAAATAGCATACAGTTTGACAGATTTATTATAAGCAAGGGTTTCTGAAAGGGGAATTACGGGAGCCCGAAATTAAGATGAAATAGCCTATTTCTCTATGAAAACAGTTGTTTGAATCAGACATACAAGTGGCCTGCTATTATTGTTCTGGCCTAACGTTTTATTTATATTTTCTATAAATTGTTGAGGCATATAGCCTACAATTGTTTTCCTACGCATAGCTTGAATTTTCTCTCCCGCTGTCATTTAAATTTGCGCAAATCATCTACCGATCGGTTGTGAAAACATTAATGGCTTTCACCTAGATAGAAGTCTGCCCGTATTCATAACTTTTCGTTCCCAGACAAGATTGCAGATTGTGTCATTTGATGGATGTATTTAAATTTGTCCTCCACCGACTACTGTTTTGCTTTTGAATTAGAAAACAAATCACAGAATCCTCCCTTAAGAAGCATATATCCCCTAAACTCACATGTCCTGAGATTGTGCAGAACAGTCAGGATGTTGGCTTAGGAAGGACACTGGAATTTTTTAACCCTGTATCCCTTGAGTCTTTCACTAAAATAGTAAAAGCTTCAAAGCCTTCCAGCTGTCAACTGGATCCTATTCCAACTAAATTTCTAAAAGAGTTACTTCCTGTGCTTGGCTCGCATTTGCTAAAAATAATAAATTGCTCTCTAGTATCTGGGTGTGTACCAAACTCCCTAAAATTGGCTGTAGTGAAGCAACTCTTAAAAAAAGCCTAACCTTGACCCAGAAAGACTAAACAATTACCGGCCTATTTCAAATCTACAATTTCTCTCAAAACTATTAGAAAAAGTGGTCGCCCAGCAACTCAGTGAATTCCTAAAGACTAATATCACTTACGAAGAGCTCCAGTCTGGGTTTAGACCCCATCGTAGTACTGAGACTGCACTTGTAAAAGTGATTAACGACCTTCAGGTTTCATCCGACCAGAGCTGTGCCTCTGTTCTGAGAGACAGTGGGATCTTTAGCTGGCCTCTGGCAGCTTCTTCGTCAGGTGCGGCAGCTTCTTCGTCAGGTGCGGCAGCTTCTTCGTCAGGTGCGGCAGCTTCTTCGTCAGGTGCGGCAGCTTCTTCGTCAGGTGCGGCAGCTCTCTCGTCAGGTGCGGCAGCTCTCTCGTCAGGTGCGGCAGCTCTCTCGTCAGGTGCGGCAGCTCTCTCGTCAGGTGCGGCAGCTCTCTCGTCAGGTGCGGCAGCTTCTTCGTCAGGTGGGGCAGCTTCTTCGTCAGGTGCGGCAGCTCTCACGTCAGGTAGCTACGGCAGCTTCTTTGTCTGGCTGCTTGCTCGTCAGGTACCGCAGCTCAGTCAGCCCGTCAGTCAGATAGGTCAGGTATAATTTCTCTTTATGCTATCCTCCTCCAAATCGGAGGTAGTGCGCGTCTTGTCGAGATTGAAATAATTTCACTTATTTAAGCACAGATGAAAATATAGAATGTCCATCTGTTCTCAAGTTAATATTTCAATATATAAACCCCTTCCCAAACAAAAGTGTAATTGATAGTATATCTTCATTGCGTATCCAATGCTGGGCTACCAAATATGCATACAACAGTTAGGAAGTTCTGATCGCAAGTATAACGCTATGACACTGCTGCCTGAGAATCAAGCCAGCTGACATAGCTCTCTCCTGACAACAAGCAGCCAGAGTATCTGCCGTAACATGATCCAGAGCCGGTCACAGTCTTACCTGACGCAGATTTCTACTGAATGAATAAGCTGCTGTAATTCAGCTGCCGTAGTAGGTGCTGTGATCCAGGGCCGGCCATTGTCTTACCTGACGCAGATTTCTACTGAATGAATAAGCTGCTGTAATTCAGCTGCCGTAGTAGGTGCCGTGATCCAGAGCCGGCCACAGTCTTACCTGACACAGATTTCTATTGTGTACCTACCCCTTGAGTCTGGCCTCTCTCTAGGTTTCTTCCGAGGTCCCTCCTACTAGGGAGTTTTTCCTAGCCACTGTGCATCACTTGTGTTGCTTGCTTTTGGGGGTCTCGGGCAGGGTGTCTGACAAAGCACTTTGTGACAACTGCTGTTGTAAAAAGGACTTTATAAATAAATTTGATTGATTGATTTGGCTTAGGTGATTGCCAAAGTTCAATTAGTTATTAGATCCAAGGGTTTACATACTTTTTCCACCATGTACTGTGAATGTTTACACAGTGTATTTAATTAACACATGAAAACATATTTTTGTGTGTGTAGTTAGTTTAAGTAAGCTGTGTTTGTCTACTGTTTTGACTTAGACGAAGAACCGATCAAACTCTATGACGAATTAATGCAAACATCTATGTAATTCCAAAGGGTACATATATTTTGTCCTGCCACTGCAACGATTTATAAAACTAGAAATGACAGAGCTTTCGGTTCCACAAAATTCTATATGTATTGGGACAATTCTAATGAAATGAATTATAATCAATATTCAGTTTCAAAAATGTCATTATAGTCAGTGGTTTGAGCCTGACTATGGCTTATTTACTTTTATTTATTTAACCAGGTGGGCACGTTGAGAACAATTTCTCATTTGAAACGGCGACCTGGCCAAGATGAGGCAAAAAGGTGCAAGTTCAGACGGAGTTGCACATCAACACAAATACACAAGAATACACAAAGGGCTGAAAGAGTAAGGATGAAAGAAATAAATACAGTAAAAATTACATGAGAAAGGTGTAAGTAAATGTACAATTAGTGCAAAGAAATTTGAGATTTAAAGGTAGATCTAATTGGTATATGGTATATATAATTAATTTCATTATGACGTAGCTTGTCCTGCAAGGCAGCGACTTAGCCGACTATGCCACGCATCCCAGCTGAAATGAATAATATTTTGATATGCCTTGTGGGTGCTAAAAAATATATAAACTTTGACTTTTATTTGTCTCAATTCTTATGGAAGGCACTGTAGAAAGCGGCAACAGGAATATAGGTACATCAATAGTAAATGTTGTCTATCGTAAACTGCAATTATTTTCATTTTGTCACTTTGAAATCTGTCATAACAGTGCTCCTTATATGGATGACGACATCTACAGCTGATTGACAGGTTGCATTTAAAAGACCTTAGATCTTAAATGTAAATGGAATGTACATAGTAGTGGTGCAACGGATCGTCATTGATCCGTGATCCGTTCGGATCAATATCTTCGGTTCGGGACACACGTGATCCGCGGATTGATTACTGAAATAAAAACGTTTTGCGCGTGTTCAGTCCGCTCACAGCATGGTCATGGCGAGCGGAGAAACGGAGGAGCTTGGACGTCCCGCGTCATTTAAATCCCCTGTATGGGAGAATTTTGGCTTCCTTGTTAAACATAATGAAGGAAAGAGGTTAGTGGATAAAACCATGACAGTGTGTAGGCACTGTGGCACAAGAAAGCGATATGACAGTGGAAACACATCAAGCATGGCCACGCATTTGAAGCGACATCACCCCGGTGTTTCACTGACAGGAGTGAAAACGAAAGCTGCAAACCACCTCTTATCACCGTGGCATTTAAGCAATTAATCAGACCGGGCTAAAGCCATCACTATCGGTGTGTTTAT
>JACXGM010009097.1:0-15213 GCA_016801145.1 Umbra pygmaea | reverse complement strand
CACTGAAAATTATAAAAACAACTAACCCAAATTCCAATTATTTTATATATTTTTTATTTTGCTGATCCGAAAAATGATCCGATCCGTGACTCTGATCCGAAAACCGATCCGATCCGTGAGTTTCATGATCCGTTGCACCCCTAGTACATAGTGACTTCTACAACTGAGAAGCCACTTGAACACCAGGCTTTACCCAGAAGGTCTTGTGTGGCTCAGGTATGCTCACAGAATCAGAATCATGTTAGTAGTCACTTGGGCCAGTTACAACATGTTCCTCTTTCTGTGAAATGCCTTAGGAATTCCTTCCCCAGTGATGTGATCTGTCATAGTTGGAAAATAATTCTAATAATAATACAACAAGAGAAAAATACTAGAATAGCATTAGTAAGGAATGTATGAAATTAGCAGCAGATTAAATATATATATATATTATATACACAGGATAGTTCAAGTTTGTGGCCAAGTTAAGCAGCTAGATAATATAGGAATGTACTCCCGTTTCATTAATAAGTAGTCTCATGGATTGTGGGTCAAAACTGTCCTTCAGTTGGTGTGTGCTTTGTTGCAATGGTACCGCTTGTAGGGTTAGACAAATTAGTATGAAATGAGGGATGGGTCAAACCTTTTATAGTGTTTCCACTGTAGTGTTGGATGAGAAAACTGATTGCCAAACACTGGATCAACATGAACAGTCTCTCTGCCCAGGCTCTGTGAATGAAGACACACACATTTTTGAAAAATGAAAATACAATGTGTCTAAATTAGGTCCTGTCAAATATTCTTGTTACATTTTAGTCTTTCTTATCCAGTGTGACTTACAGTAAGTAGAAAGCCACCCCCCTGGAGCAACTTAGGGTTAATAGGCTATATGCACAGCTCCACTACTTCCTGAACTTAAACGGGCTCCTTTGTTTCCTGTCTTACATTATTGGACAAACTGATTAATCCACGTGTGTCACAATGGTCAAACACAAGTGGATTAATCAGTTTGTCCAATAATGTAAGACAGGAAACAAAGGAGCCCGTTTAAGTTCAGGAAGTTGTGGAGTTGTGCATATAGCCTATTGCCTTGCCCAATGACAACATTTTGCACAGTCAGGAATTGACCCGGCAAATCCCTAACCACTGAGCATCTGACCCCCTTCTCTGTGCTTGTCAGAATTACACTGCAAACCAAATTATTAAGACTTAGGAAAAACATTATGATAAAAATATTGAATATTCATACTCAAGGGGAAAGTTGTTGGTGATGCAAAAAACAACAGGCCCTGTAATGGCATAGATCTGCAGTACGACAGACCACCAGCTGATCCCCGAAGCACTCCGTGCTCTCAGTATCCTCCACAATTGAGGGAGCTGTGCTGTAGGACAATGTGTTGGAATGATTTAAAGAAATATGTTTTAACTAATGGGTCAATAGCATTCATACATTTATACATTTTAGCATGAATCGAAGCGGGAGGCTTTTTTCTCACCCATTACAGTCCCGAGAAAGATCCAAATCCCCACCGTTCGGCTTAAAACTATCTTCCAGCATGGCACTGTCAAAACAACATTTACTTGTCAGGTAACCCACGGCACTGGAAGAAATAGTTAATCTATGACCCAGAAAAGTATGAAATACCAATTTAGAAAATACCCACTGTAAGTTTAGGAGTAACCGACACCAAAGTATTTGGCAATGTAGTTAAAATAATTGAAGTTAAAGTATTGTATCAACCTAGCGCATGCAATAACTGTTATGGTAATCTTGAACGCCTTGCTAAAAGCAAGGATCTCTAAGTACATGTTTTACGTCGGCAAGCAAAACATCAATTTCGGGCGACCTCACCGTGCAGGAAGTATAAGTCCACAAAAAAGTAATTATAACATTTCTCAGGCATAAGGTATGTTAATAAAAACTCTTTAGTTGGAGACAGAAGCTCTTCCACCTCCACTCCCGACGTAGCCATCATTCCAATGCTGTGTGTGCTTGCTTGGAATGTTTCCCCATCCCCAACGACTTTAGGAGAAAACTTAGCAAGGACAGTTCCCCAAACAGCCCCGCAAGTGGTTAGTTTTGTGTTTTTTTTTTCAACACAGTAAGTATAGGCTACGTATGTCTACTAGTCATATTTTAAAGTCACTTATCGATTTAAAACAACATAAAATAATTAAAGCAGCATTTGCATCAATATCTTTCTCTGTGTGTGTGTTCTTTACAGCAAAAATATTTACATTCCAGCATTTTCTATGGGAACAATAGCCGACTTAAAAGGGAACAAAGTAGAAATTATAATTTGTCGATGTTCCTAAATCGTTTAATGCCTGGCTCACACTACATGAGTTTTAAAATCCTAACCGATTGTGAAATCTGGTTGCAGCACACACTTAAAAAAAATCTTTGCAGATATTCTTCCCTCAAATCTTAAACATGCTCAAACTACAAGATTTGAAAATCGTGGCGCATCACACACTACACAATGTTATTAGACTATCTACGCATACATATGTAGCGAAATCAGTGCCACGAGACAAAGCTCCGTAAAAAAAGATTTGTGTGCTTACAGAGAAGTTTTTGTAATTGCAGAATATATTTGTGCACCTGCAGAAAAGATTTGTGTACTTGTAAAAGAAAATGTGTGTACTTGTAAAAAAGATTTGTGCACTTGCAGAAAATATTTGTGTACTTGCTAAAAGATTTGTCTCTCTCTCTATGGCTATTCTTCTTCTTCTTCTTTGGGTTATTGGCAGATTGCAACCAAGGTATGGTGCATCTACCGCCACCAACTGTACCGGAGTGTGAGGCCGGTCACGGCCCACCCAATTCAACACCACCCACCACACCCCACCACCCCAGAAATTAAAATACAGCCCACTACCCCCCCAACCCACTACCTACCCTCCCCCTTCCCCTTCCCTTTCATCAGCTCGTGAACCATCTCCCCTGTGACGTCAGTAATACCCATAAACTCCCTAGCAGCACCCACCACAACATCTTTCCTAGCATTCCTTCCCTTAACCTGACTACAAACATTCACCACACTACACAAAAACACCAAAAACTCAACCCTTCCCACCTCCAATGAATCCTTACCAACCACACACTCATGCTTACACGTCTCAGACAACACCACACTGTGAACACCCACATCGTCCTCCAACACCGGGCCCAGAACCCACTCTTTCTCCACCTGCACACCTACCCTAGTCCCCCTACTCTCCGCACTGCTTCCGCAAACGTGACCCTATCCACCACCTTAACCCGCTGTGCCTCCGCCGCCTTCTTCTGAACCACCCTTCCCCCCAAACGCAGCACTGTGCTCCCCACCACAATTACAACACCTCACCAGCGCACAGTATACTACAGATTCCCGACCTGGTGCGTGTCAAAGTGATGTCATGGGAGCGCCGTAACTATTTATACTTGTGCGTTGTGCTCGCGACACTAGTTGCAGTCTCCTCCTGAACAGAGGTGTCGCAACTGAGGAGAGGCTACCGATTTTGATATTTTCATGGCCTAGAAGAAGAAAAAGGTAAACGATGGCAGAACTGGCAGTAGCATTGACGTTAATGTCAACAGTGGCTAAGATTATCTTAACTGTGTTGTTATGAACCATTTACAGTTTTATTATAAACCATTAACTGTTATTATGAATCTCGGGCCGGGTGTCTGTCAAAGCACTTTGTGACAACTGCTGTTGTAAAAAGGGCTTTATAAAATAAATTTGATTGATTGATTGATTGATTGAATCGTTCACTGTTTCCTTGAACTCGTCCAAGCTTCCTGTTTCCGTTTTGTCGCGCGCCACTGAAAAAAGAGTGGTGGGTGCCCTTGGCTCGTGCGCTCAAAATCCCCGCGCGCCTGCAAAATCTACGTCATTTTGACGTCACTTTGGTGCTCGCCCGGTTGGGTGCGTTAAGTATACTGCAGTCATTAGACCTTGAAGGTTGATGAACGTGCAACTGTTAGCATTAATGAGTCTGCAGCTACCAACCTTAACGTTACCTTAGTCAATGACACCGACGGCAACAATAACGTGAGTAATGAAACACATGGATGGCCTGACTGTTGGTCAAGGGACACACACACACACAACTTGTTTAAATAAATACATTTATGCCGTTATAAATAACAATAAAAATAACAGCAATATCTCCAAGTTTTGTTTTTAACTGTAGAAATCTCAAATGTCACAATGATTTGCCAATGCAAGAGAGTACCGGCACCTATTTTTTCCCACAGAGCTACAGCTGTATCAGTATGCGCCCTACATAGCAAAGAGCAAGGCTTTAAACGCTGTTCATGGACAAGGCCCGTAAAGATGCCTTCCTCGATTTTAAGTGATATTTAGAACTATTTTGACTGACCATTTTCTGAATTATTATGCAAATGATATTTTACACTGATTATCCTAAATAGTCGATGCAAATGACAGTCAGTATAATTATAAAGTATAAAGTCACCAACCAAAATGCACTGTTCCAAATTATTATGCACAACAGAGTTTCAAAATATTTTATAGGTTGTAAAGAACTGAAAATGGTCATTTGTTGGATTTGCAAAATTTGGAGGTCATGTTTACTGAAATCAAAAGCTATTTCAATCAAACACATCTTAACAGGGCAAGTTACATGTTAACGTACAACCCCTTCTTTGATATCACATTCACAATTCTTGTATTCATTCAAATTGTGAGTTTATGGAGAGTTTCTGCTTGAATTTTTTTGCAGGATGTCAGAATAGCCTCTCAGTGCTGCTCTTTTAATGCGAACTGCCTCCCACCCTCATAGATCTTTTGCTTGAGGATGCTCCAAAGGTTCTCAATAGGGTTGAGGTCAGGGGAGGATGGGGGCCACACCCTGATATTCTCTCCTTTTATGCCCATAGCAGCCAATGACACAGAGGTATTCTTTGCAGATTATGTTAACTGTGTTGTTATGAACCATGTACTGTTTTATTATGAATCATTAACTGTGTTATTATGAATAATTTACGGTGCCCTCGAACTCGTCCATGCTTCCTGTTTCCGCTATGTTGCGCGCCGCTGAAAAAAAAGATTGGTACACAACCTCTCCTCACGCGCTCTAAATCCTTGTGCGCCAGTGAAATCTACATAATTTTGATGTCACATTGGCATACGCCAAGTCGGCAATGGCGAGTATACTAAAGCCTAACTCTCCCTTCCTCACGAGCCACTATCCACTCTGTACCTGACTAGTGGTAATTGGACTGAGTTAACCGTTGTCTACTTGGCAGGTAACGTTGCAATGCGAGACCATGGCTAGCCAGGTCCACAAAAGATAGAAAGGAGGAAGAGGGAAAAATAAGCTCAAATAGAGGTACTGTGTACTTGACCATTTTGCAAACTGACTGTTCCAATATTAGAATGCTCTTACTGCAGAGTTGTGGTTGTTTCAATCAGCTAGATAACCAGATAGCAAGGAGCCGAATGGACACCGGCAGATAGGGAGGGACATCATCAAGACCTCTTCTACCTATGTGGAGACTCAGCCAGAGCCATCTAGCACACCACTGTCTTTAGTGGCAGGGATGTGTCATATGGTTTTTAATCATAATGTCAAGGTAGGGTGTGGGGGCAGGGTGTGTCAGTTTGGGGGGGCATTCAGAAATCTCGCTTTTGGCACCAAATTTGTCAGATCCTGCCCTAGGCTAAATGGGTCTGTGCAGATTAATGCATTTGATACAACTTTGTGAAATAAGTATTATTTGCATGAAAAACGAATCACCAAGAACTTTAGAACTTCAGTTCGGTACAAAGGGGCTTAATAGGGAGTGAACAGGCTCTCCGTAGACGGGCTCTGACTATATTATGCCGGCAACAGAAACTCTGATTTTACTTTTCAAAATTACAATGCTTGTAATTCATTACAATAATCATTGTTAATTCTTTGCATAGATAGTTATTGGGTGTATGTTAGGGGTCGTACGGTTCACAAAACCCACGGTTCAGTTCCTATCTCGGTTTTAGGGTCACGGTTTTCGGTTCTGTACGGTTCTTGTTGTTATTTTTTCTTTTAATCTTAACACTCCAGAAATATATTTTAGCATATGATACATACCTTAATTATCCACAATTAGGATACAGTATTAAAAAATAATTATCATGTATTCATGCACGAACAGAATTTGACTTTTTTGACTTTAAGGTCGCTTTCACACCAGCCTAGTTTGGTCCGTTTAAAACGAACCCTGGAGCGTTTGGTCGGATAGTCCGGTTCGTTTGGGCTGGTGTGAAAGCTCATCCGAACTCTGGTGCGGACCAAACAAACGAACTCTGGTCCGCTTCAAAACGGGGGTCTCGGGCTCAGGGCCGGCTCTAGGTTATTTGGTGCCCAAGGCAAGAGTGCCCTCCCCCGCCCCCCCCCCTGGAAAAAGCAACTCCACAGTTATTCCATAGTTATTTAATTTTTATTTTAAATGTTCACACAACAACTCTTTAAAAGCAACAACCTGAAAGATACAATAGAAAACAATAGAGACGCATTAAGATCTCACCTCAAGGAAAAGCAGTTATAGTGTTTTCATTTTAGGTTTGGCAAAGTTAGAAAAGATTGTTGGCTATTTACACAAAGAGATAATAGCCGCTTTCTGACTAAATAGTTACAGGAACGTAGTTATAGGAACAGTCCACTTCTAAACAGTTCTACTAACTACTCTCCCCCAAAACCGGTTTTGCTATTTGCATTCGCACTGGTCAAGTGGCCATAGGAACTGGTAGGAGGGATAAGGGAGTGACGAAAGCCCCGCAACGGTCTTTTATAGCGTCATCACTTGACTTTAGCGTAGGGTCACATACAACAACAGTTCACAGTTTAATGTTTTTGTAACACTGGGTGTATGATTGGAGATGTATGCGGATGATCTGGTTGTTTTCAGCTCAATTAGTGCTGGGTTCCTTCCGCGGCTGGCTGTTTATTTGTTTGTTCAGATTACGAAGCTGAAACGACATCCAATACAACAAAGTTGTGTTGATATGTCCTAATAACTGAGTTTGAACCGCGGCGTTTAAAAACTACTGTAGGCTGGAGCAATAGAAATTGAGTAGCTAATTAACAGAGAAACACAAAAGACGAAGGCTCCAGCATAGTATAATACGCAACAGACAAACGAAGCAACAGGCATAATTTACAAGCTGGACCAATCAACGTAGACCTAGGAAAAGGGAAAAGGGAAAGACCCTCCTCTGGAGTAGGAGCTAAAAAGATTATAGGAACGGCGGTGAGAGGAACTAAATAATCCCGCAATTTCTTCTATCGGAACACAAGAAAAAAAGGGTTATAGGAACGTTATGTTCTAGGAACTGCAAAAATCCCTGCGGTCGGAAAGCGGCTAATCTCTGCTGGGTCCTTCTTCTGTGAGAAAATTAAACACACAAACATAGAGCAACTTTAAAAATATCTGTAGATGCAATAGTGATGATTTTACTTCAAATACAAGACCCAGGTTTTCAGGTGTTCACTGTGTCCTATAATGAGTAAACTCAGTAGGGTTACATGGAAAATTTAACCCACGATAATGTGTTATTCAAGTAATAGAGTTGTAGTTACTATGCCAATGTGAATGCCAATATGAATGCCAATGAATGTTAATTTAGTATGAACACACAAACTTTTGTCCATCATTTTATGCAAATTTACAACATAATTTGACAATGAGAAGTTATTAGAAATACAACATCTTTAAGTAAGAACACAATTTCAAATGTGTATGTGTAACGTACAGCCTGGATGAGCTGTACATGGACTGGTTTATGTTTCGTTACTGCCCTGTGTGTTTTGATTTCTGTCCTGTATGTGTGTTCCCTGTTTAGATTTCTACCTTATGTGTTTTGTTATGTTTTGGTTCCCCCTGGTGTCCCTTCTGTGTCATGCAGGTTTCATTTGTATATTGTCATCACAATGGTTCCCAGTACTGTTGGTTAGTGTCCCTGCTCCTCCCTTGTTGATTAGAGTTCCCAGGTGTGTTGTGTTAGCCTTCGTTTGATTTAGTATTTAGCCCTCTTGTTTCCATGTGTACCCTGTCGGTTAATGTCTCCTGTTACGTGTCCTGTCCCGGTGTCTCCTGTTTATGTCAGACTTATATTCGCTTAGCGCCTCGCGGCAATATTTTGTTTCTATTAAATAAAATTTATTTTGGATTATTGCAACCTTCGCGCCTGCCTCTATCCATTTCAAGGGGATTCGTGACAGATTAACCGACCTAAAATGAAGAGGCAGCGAAGGATCCGCCAAGGACCAGAGGAGCGCTTCCCCCTCTCTCTTGGTGGTATGTGGTTCGGAGGGAAGCAGACGGAGTACACTCTCTCACCCCGCGACATGGGGAGAGGGCAACCACCGGAGCATGTCCGGCTCGCTTCAATGTGGGACGTAGATAGCTCCGATGAGGAGCTTTTCGCCATGGGAGGTGAGGGGTGTAACCGTTACCTTGAGGAGACTGAGGAGGATGCTCCTGCGGCGTTATACCTGGGTGGTATTTTGAGGGTCACCGAGTGGGACGCCATTAAGCACCTCTACGGAGACGAGGAAAGCTCAGACGAGGAGCTCAGCGATATGGAGGAGACCTGTGAGGTCTGGGACGACGAGGAGGAGTTGTTGGAAATACCCCCCGAGTGGACAAGAAGGGCCATTCGGCGGACATTGACACAGCTGACTCCACCGCAGCCCCGGATGGCCTCTACCCCTCTCGGTAGGGTTTCCCAAGTACCCGGTAGGTCTCCTAGCATGCAGGCTAGCACCCTTCCATCTTCTAGCTTCCCCCCTCACGGTCAGGTTCAGGGTAGGCGTTCTCAAAAGAACCCCCGTTTGACTTCCGCTAGCTCTCTGCCTACTCCTCTCAGCCTCCAGACTAGCTCACAGGCTAGGTTTTTCTCCGGCTCTCAGGCCGACAATGCCACTAGCTCTCAGGCTAGTACTAGTAGCTCAGCTAGCAGTCAGGCTAGTTTTCTTAGCCACTCCAGCTTCCAGGCTGGTAGTTCCCCTCACAGTCAGGTTCAGGGTAGGCGTTATCAAAGACACCCCGTTTGACTGTGAGTACCCCAGCTACCTCCCACAGCCCCCGGGCTAGACCCCTAGGCCTCCAGTACCTGCCCCTAGGCTCACAGTTACTGCCCCAGTTACTGCCCCAGTCACTGCCCCAGTCACTCCCCCAGTTACTGCCCCAGTCACTGCCCCAGTCACTGCCCCAGTCACTGCCCCAGTCACATCCCCAGGCACTGCCACAGTTATCGCCCGTAGGCCTTCCTTTGTCACGCACATTAGGGACCCTATGCCCCATTTTTGGGTCATTCAGAGCCCCAGTTCCCGTCCCTAGGGCCTCCTGTCACGTGGAGGCTGACAATCTCCCCATGGAAATTTTCGGGGGGGGCTATAGGTGGTGGAGTGGGGGCTCTACATCTCGCTGTGGCAGCCCTGCCCAGGAGGAGGCCCCTGAAGACCTGCTCACGGCCCCATGACGCAAGATGGCCAACATCCTCAAGATGGCCGACGGGCCGCCTTCTGCTACCGCAGCCTGCGCACAGCTAACAGCAGACTGCACAGAACCTCTGGCAGCAGTCTGCCCACCGCCAGCGCCTCCGGCAGCAGTCTGCCCGCCGCCGGAACATCTGGCAGTCTGCGCTCAGCCGCCGCTGACGTCCGGACCCCCGCCGCAGCTGACGTCCGGACCCCCTGCTCAGCCGCCGCTGACGTCCGGACCCCCGTCCGGACCCTCATCGCCGACGTCGCTGATCTGCGGAACCCCGTCGCCGACGTCCCTGATCTGCGGACCCCCGTCGCCGACGTCGCTGATCTGCGGACCCCCGTCGCTGACGCCGTCGTCCGGACCCCCGTCGCTGACGCCGTCATCCGGAACCCCGTCGCTGACGCCGTCATCCGGACCCCCGTCCGGGACCTCGCATTTAAAGCGCTAAAACCAGCTGTCAGATGTTTTCGCGCCACTCCCGGTTGCTGAGCAACGCGCGTGAGTTTGACAGCTGCCTGTCAGAGTGACTCAGTCGTTTTTTAGGATTGTATAATCTAGTAAAAGAAATGGACAAACACAAGCAGTGTGTGGACAGTGCACAGTAAAAGTGTACAGCGTGTGCGCAGCTTTCATAACACGATACATACATTTAATTAACTTTTTATATTCTGCAATTTTGCGCCCCGTCCAGCAGATGGCTCCCCAGGTGGCCGCCTGTGTCGCCTGTCGGCAAAGCCGGCCCTGCTCGGGCCACTTCCAAGTGAACTAGAGTTCGGTTCAATTTAGGTGTGAACGCGATCCGACCTAAATACAGGAAGCAAACCAAAAAACTGTGTATTTTATAACATTTCCTCTGGAGATCGTTTTTTCTGGTGTAGCATACTGTGATTGGAACCTTGTGGTGTTTTTGTGTATGGTAACAGTTCTCAGCCTAGAATCAGGATAACATTTTTAAATCAATAGCCTATTTTGTGTCAAATGAATTAAATTCTACAGTAGTCTGGTAATAAGCAGGATAATGTAGAGTGAGCGGTTCATCGTTTTGCCTCAAGTTTATTTCGAAATTTTTTCTGTTCCCCGTAGGATAGTGTAGGAAGTAACGGCGAGTTTGCCTTGGAACTTTTCAAAGTAATTCCATTGCTAGGCAACAGCCTGGCCATGTGACATGTTTTGACACTGTTTGGTGCGTTTGACAAAGTGCAGTGTGAAAGCAAACCGAACCAAATGAAAAATGAAACAATGTAGCAACTTCACCCCCGAATTGCACCGAGTCTATCGAACTATAGGTGTGAAAACGACCTAAGCACATTATTGGGACCATCTCTGAGGAAAGCTAGGTGAGATTTTGATACAGCAAGAGGGAAGACCTTAATGATTTCAACAGCTTTTCATTCTTTTGGCATAAAATTAGTGTGTATTTCCATTTACAGGAACTTCTGTGCATTTTAAGTACCTGAAGAATGAAATATTACAGAATAACAATTGAAATAACTTGCATTTATCAAACTGCCAACGTCAGCTCACTCGCCGCCTCTCAAAATCGGATGGAAATCCTTTAAACTGACCTTTGTCAATCTAAAATGAAGGCAGATTCAGCTACTGTATGGGCTATTTCTCGCTTAAATGTTTTCAGAAACACGTTTTGGTGAACTATTTTCGTAAAATACGTGACACGTTCGTCCAATCAACTGCCATGTGTTGCGTTTGCCCAATCATCCTGCTCGTCATTAGTCTGGTTGACACCAGACCCTTCTCAGTTGTAACTGAGAGTGGGTCTGGGCAAGGTTCATTCACAGCCCATTTCCAAAGGGGCATCACCAACGGACGCCGCTCAAATGCCTCTTGGCACAATTGGATATATCAGACTTTTGCCGAACCGAGTCGGCAAGACCGCAACAACATCTTTTTTTTTAGATACGAAGGCTTCGAGTGTTGTTCTTTGCTCGGTTTTTAACAAAAAGTAAACGTTCAAATTGCTTAAAACAGACGCTAGCTGAATTGAACGATTGATGTTCCAGATATTCCATTGCGGCAGCCATCGTTGTTTTTGTCTGCTTCAACCAATGACAGTATATAGCTGTGATATGGTCATCATGTAAAGCCCACCTTAATGGTTGTGCTTGGTGTCTCGATTTGGATAAATTGGAAATGGGCTTGAATGGGCTCTTAGCCAGACTGACTTGCAGAGCAAATCTTAAATCTGCCAGTAGTCCATCAGGGTTCTCCCAGGCTAGCTCGTCATTTCTGGTAAGTGTTTTAACATAGGTGTTGAAAGTGGACACATTGGCAGTAAGTGGTTTGTGCACATTAGCGGTGTACCAACGGACCGTGCGACACACACGCGCTCCGAACCGAGACAAGCGAACCGAAGGGTTTGGATGTTTTTTCATGAACCGTACCACCCCTATTCTATGTTCATGTGTTGCTAAAATTAGTCTATTGTTGAATTGAACAGACTTTAGGGAATGTTTTTCAAATGTAATCATGTTTTCACATGAGACACTGACAATATATTCAATCAAATTCTGTGTACAATGTATATGTTACTGTTTTTAATGAAACATTGTTATTGAAAGCATTCATACTTTGTAATGAATTATAATAAAAGAACAGCATAGGCCCTCTCAGTCCTAATCACTTGGCCTTGCTTCCTGTGTTATTCACCTGTTGTCATAGTGACCAACTACTCCTCCCCTAATGGAAAGTCTTATCTTTATCATAACAAACCTTTCTGTACTCATGGCTTGACCGTGAATCTTCTCCCTGTCTGTCTTGAGACAGTCCAACATGTCCTTGAATCCTCCAACATGCCTCTAACTATAGCTGTACAACTCTCTCATCTAGTAATACCATTCTAAACTATCCAAACTGTATTTAAACATGATTATATAGAATCTACTTCTCAACACTAGTAAGACAGCATGTTCAAGATGATTTCTTCTAAATCAGGGGTGGGCAAAGTTTCTTGCTTGAGGACCACATTGAGCTTTTGAAACCAAGTGAAGGGCCGCATACTAGAGCTATGCGTGAAAAAATAGGAAATGTTATTTCATTAAATTATTCCGCCACTACAAAATAAAGTGTGTAGCCTACAGAAAATAAATGTTTAGTTTTCTAACACCATTTTTTTGTTTGACTTCTCAGAATTTAATCACTACTTGTTTCCAGATTTAGCCTACACTTGTACTTGCTGACACCTGCGAATCAAGACATCAGCACAAATGGAAATTAATTTGACTTAAAAAAATTGATTATCAAATATAATGAACCCTTCAAAGTCTAAAGGGGTTGAAGTCCATCTGGCACTATGTTGATATTTTAGCTTTTGAAAGGGTCAGACTTTGTCCTACAGTGAAGAGTCTTACAGTTTTGCATTGAAAATACTTTTGGCTACACAATGAATAAGTCAAACCCAAACTTTTGTGACAATTAATTTAATGCATGATGTCATGTAGAGTAAAAAAAAATTGCAAAACTGTATGTTACATTTTTTGTTAATTATTGTAAAATATATGTAAACCATTTTCACGTCTGGGTCGATTCCTGGGGAGTCTGTTAGGTCTGGCTCCCCTGAATATTAGGACTTCTAGGCACCTCTATGGGTTGATTACGCACGCAGGTGCGATCTATTAGGAAGGCCTATTTAAGATGGCCGATTTGTGTTACCTATTGTCTTGTATTAATTCCTGTTCAGTTTGGAGTTCTGTTACGTACCTGTGAAAGCCCTGTGTTGGGTAACTTTATTTTGGAATAAATTCCGTTATTCGCTACCTGCTCTTGTCTCCTCGTATCCTACTGTGACAACCATGATGAACATCACTGTATAATCCATATTGGCATGCCACCAGTTCTTGAAAACCAGTGTGACACATTTTGGGGGACAATCAAAGAAGTAAATAAAACACTGTACATATTTTTTATATTTCCCTAGTCATCACATTTAAAAAACCCAGTCATCACCCACCCCAAAATTAACCTGTTTTTAAATTTTGGGACGTGATATCTCCGGCCATGATTAACCCATTCATTATTTGTGGCTGTAATGAAGCACTCCCAGGGTAAAAGAAGAACAATGTTTATTTTATATAGGTCCTCAAAATTCAAGGCAGAAACAGCGCAGGCAAAGGCACAGAGGATAATCTAAGGCAGAATAATGACAATGCAGGGGTCAGGCCAGAACAACAATATCAGAATATAGGCTAAGGTACAGAGGTAAATCCAATCAGAATAATCAACAAATAATGCAAAGTCAAACCGGAATAACAATATAGTAATGTAATGCTCAGAAAGGAGAAAATCAATACTCACAATACCTCGCGAAGAGGCAATGGTGTGTGTGTGTGCTTTTTTTAATGACATATCAGTACTGTCAGAGTCTAGGGATTCTCCATCGCCCACGTTATATACACCGCTCGCGCCGTGCACTCAAGAGTACCTTCTGCTGTAAATCTGATGCTATTCCATGCATTTGGACCAACTACAGACCATCGTCCAAACCTAGACAATTGTCTGCCGGTCTCACTATTCAGCGCTCTCTGATCTATCCAATTAACAACAATCAGCAACATACCGCTAATTTGAATATCCTGCATCATCACTTTGCACTTCTCAACTGTCAATCTATCTCGGACAAAGCCATCAAAGGACATCTCAATTAAATGATCACTGACAATAAGGTCAACATTTTTCTTCTCACTGAAACTTGGCAAATTCCTGAAGATTTTTTGCAGTTAAATCTACTTACACCAGATGGATTTACGTATCTGTCTAGACCTCAACTGCACGGTAAAGGGGGTGGTCTCGCTATCATCCATCGCGATAACCTCAGACTCAAGCAACTCGACTTACATGACACCAATACATTTGAATATATGGTACTGAAGGCTGACTCTCTTATAATTATCTTGCTCTATCGTCCTCCTAAGGTCCTGTCCAACTTTTTTTCTGAACTCAGTGAGCTGTTGACCCCTGCCTGCTCATTGTCATTTCCCATTCTACTGCTTGGTGACTTTAATATTCATGTTGATGCTGTCTGCTCTAACACTAATCAGTTACTTTCTGTTTTTGAATGCTTTAATTTGACTCAGCATAATAATATCCCTACCCATAAGCGTGGTCATACTCTTGATTTGATCTGTACATCTAGGGCTAATATCTCCTCCATCTCTTCTTCTGACACCGGCATCTCTGATTATAAACTTCTTGAATTTAGCTTAAGCTTGCCTATGCGTAAAAAATGTTCAACAACTGTTATATCCTATCGCAATCTCAAAGCTGTCGATACTAGGGCTGGGCACCGAACATCGATACTTTTATGGCACCGACCGAAATACTCCAATACTATCGAGTATCGAAAAATTATTTATCTTTCGATGCCAAATTTCGGTTCCAAAAGCGTCTGTGAGCCAATAATCATTTAGCATACTTGCTTGTAACGACATAGTCACCTGCGATTGGCTATCTAACGCAAATTAAAACACGTCATGTGAACGAGACAGACACCACCACCACGCAGAGGATTTCTGAAGATACTTGCAGTCGTATACCGTTAATAATGTTACTCTTTGACCAGGCAACATATTTGTTTTACCGACGTAACGATAAGGTTACACATTTTAGAAATACTTGACAGATAAATGTAATTTCAATACTTAAACCAAACACAGGTTTACTACTGCTGTTGTTGCGTTCATTTCGATCGCGAATCGAACCTCAATTATTCTCCCCATAACGTTGACTACTCTATGTAT
>JACXGM010009096.1:0-28034 GCA_016801145.1 Umbra pygmaea | reverse complement strand
TGTGTGTGTTTGTGTGTGTGTGTTTGTGTGTGTGTGTTTGTGTGTGTGTTTGTGTGTGTGCTTCTGAACTGTTTAGGGAGGTTAGTAGGGATCAGTGCACTCGACATGTCTGCTGTCATTAAGGACAGAGCTGTGAGTGAGGGGAAAGGATGAAGCAGAGAGGAATGGAGAAAAAGACATCTTCACCTTGGGGAAGTGAATAAGGGCATACAGTGTGTTTGGGTGATGGCCACGTGAATGGACATACCCCTGGTATAAAACCAGACTGATGACGCTTCATTGATCTGCCTCATCATGTGAAGGACTGGGCGCTGTTTGTTTCCATCAAGCTTTTACTGCATATTCAAAAGCATATTTTAATCAGCTGAGTATTCCAAAAAAAAATCTGTAAATAATGTGAAAATACAGTGCTACTTATATCATAAACTAAGTATTTCTTTAAGTTAGTTAAGTAAGTAGGCCTCGAGTTTACATGTAAAAGAAACAGCTTCTCACTACACACTCCTGGGTGTTGTGGTTTGAGTGTGTTAGTGTGCCTGGATGGCATTCATATCAACGATAAACAACAAACCCCCTTTTGTAGGAAAGATGACATTGTACTCTTTAGAGTCACAGACAGTGTGCGGCATCTGTGTGGCGTGTTTCGGTACTTGCGAGGAAAACTGAATGCAATACTTTTGCTTCACAAAATCCTCATCTAATTGATGCCTGACATGATCCATAAAGTGCTCTCTTTGTTCCCCGTTTTCAAACGAGAGACGTCGTCTCGCCGATGTTCCGTCTGTGTGTGATAAATGTCATCTTCTTAACCCGCCTCGTTAAGAAAGACTTGTTTGGAGTGGAGCGCGACGTGTCAACTGATTTGGGGCAATATGTTGCAATGTTGTCGGGAGCATCCAATCACACAATCTAACCAGTGAAAGAATCACAGACAGGTTAAACACCTGTCATTTTAAAGACCACACCTCCACCACTAAAGTAGGACCAAAAATCCCATTGAGGGCCAATGAAAAAAAGACAGATTTACACTACTTGAGACAGGCTTGATGATGAAAACAACAGAAAGACAGATTCTCTGTCCAGTGTATTCTGACCTACGACCTGGGTTCTAAAAGCCCCCCCCCCCGAGAACACACTTGTGAGTACCAGTAATGACAATCCTAATCGAATAGTGTATAAATATGTCAAGCTCCTGCGTGCCGTGACTCAAATGTCAACCGTTAATATCTATGTATTTCTAGACACCCCTACTCACCCCTCCTCACTCCAGCCCACAGACACACAGAGCGAGGCGAGAAAGTGGGAACGGCACAAGAAACAATACATTGTACTTAGTAAATTGCATTTGAAACCAAGCAGGAATAAATACTGGGTACAAAGACTAGCTCCAACGTGCCTCAAATCCATTAGAAACCTCATATTCACACATCCCAGAAATCATATTACAACTCATCTAATGTCATTTCTGAGGGTTCTTCAATGAACGGCGCTGCAAGGGTGAGATGGTAATATAAAACATAATGGATTTTCACCCCCATCCCTTTTTTTTGTTCTCTCGTTCTGTTCCGAGTGAAATTCTGTCAGGATGTCATGTTCAGGGACATTCCTTCTTAGGAATTGAATACGGGAAAGATTTGGAGAAAAATGTAGGTTGGGGGTTTTGGTCCTCGTGCCACGGCTCAGCTATTCAACTCTCAGTGGAACATACTTGGCCAGAAGAATGTCATACGGTCACCCATCCACCGGCTAGAGTAGCACTGCGTCATGCTACTTTAAAGTAGTCGTTGCTGAGTACCGGTACCTAATTTTACTCCAGAAATCATCAACATGTATACTTTAGTTTCTCACTACTACATGTGGTCGCACCATGCAATAATGGCCAACGAGAAACTCCACTAGCTTGGCCCACCTAGATAATTGTACCAAACTTCACCCACCACTTTAAAATGCGTCGGAAATAACACCCTATTCCCTAAATAGTGTCCTACTTCTGACCGCATCTCCATGGACCCCATCTAGGGAGTAGCGAACCATTTGCACCCCGCCTCTGTACTCCAATGAGGCTTAAATCAAGCCTCTTCAACTCAAGTGGTTTACACAATTTGCGGAGCAATTGAAGCAGCAGTACCCTAACGACTATGAGCTACGTAAGAAAGGTTGTCTACGCGTCGCACTAGTCTGACTGAGGTCCTTTCTAACAAGGCCGCATTATACGCCGGGTCGCCCCAATGTCAACCTAGCAGTCATTCGGCAAGACATTCATAAACTTGGTTCATTGTCCATCTCAGTCATCTACTTGAGACATAATTACTTTATCCCATGAAATGGAAGAAAATGGTCTTCATACTATTGATCAGCACACTAGTGCTGTAACCCTTGTTCGTAAACCAACAGTCTCGTAATCACACTCTCTGTCTCTCCGCATTTTCAATCTATTCAGGCAGAAAGAACAAAATACACTTTCATTTGTATAAGGAAAATGCCTACAGCTCTTGCCCTGGCACGACCTTTGTAAAATGACAAAAGTTTCTCCTCTACTCTTCATTGCAGTGTAATTTCTTTGATTTATTTAACTTCAACCTTTCAGCTTTAGTTTTTACACCAGCGAATGACGTTTCTTCCTTCTCCAAAGTTCAGAAGCCTTTCGTTAACTCAGCAGCACCTCACTGTATACAATATATAAATAGACACAGTAAACACAAAACTTTTGTTTTGCTATACCCTGACAATGTGTAGGAAGTGTTGGTTGTATGCGGTCAAATGTCTAACGTCACAAACAGACCCATAACCGCACTGTTATTAACATCGCTAACATTGCTATATCAATGTCCAATCATTTCCAATTAGCCAAATTGGTTCTGATTAGGTGCCAGTTTGTCTCTGATCACTCTTTAGCTGCTAGTGGATTAAAGGAAACGGTGAGCAGAGCCAATCACCTGGATCTCACCTTAATTAACCACCATCAGGGAGGGACTACATGGATTACTTCACTCTAGGACCAATAATAATCAGTAAGGCCTCTGGCTGGTGTGGAACGTTATAATGAGACTGTGGAGTTCGGCAGTTTATCCTGCCAGTTAGACCCTTTCTGGTGCCAAGTTGGGAAAATGGCCCAATACTTGGTTCCCCACACCGGAGACAAAAGAGAAAGGGAGGATGAGGCAGAGACGACCCCCCCCCCCACCATGGGACCTGAATCCTCGTCTGCTTCAGTCTCTTCTTCTGAAGACTGTGACCTCAGACGTGGCCGACGGATCAATCAATTACATCTCCACTCCAGCAATCAAACAACGTTATTATCAGGCATCGGCTCGTCGACCTGGAAAGGCCTGCAAAATCAAAGGCTACTGTGATTTGTCTGCCAGCGCACAGTCAGGTGGCAATAACCAGGAGTGGCAGGTCTCACCGACAGCAGAGGGGGAGGTTATTTTGGGAGCAAACTGGGTGTGTAGAGGAGGATCGGGGGGACGCCTGCAGGAAATTACATTGACATTGGGTACAGCACAAAGACATAAAAAAGCCAAGACAAAAGTGAGTACATTTTAAGGTTAGACAAACACCTTTGAACTGCAGAGTGAGCGAAGGGCAAAATATTGTACCCAGCATGCTGTCCTTGAATCGAATCTCCCTTGGAAATGTATGAACGAGTATAAAATATAAATACCAAAATAAATATCCCTGCCACTACACCTCTAACCTCACCTGAAGTTTTTGTTTTAGAAATAAATTCAGTTACAAACAAAAAGATCAAGATTTAATTAATGAAAACCATTGGGATTAACTGTACTGACAAAGGACATGTTAATAATACAAAGCTACTTTACACTCTTCTACCTGCTAAAAAAGGACCCTTGAGGTGTCTAGGTTTCTGTCTGCTCCTTCTGATTTATTTACTAAGCTCATTGTATCGAAACGAAAAACTAGCTAAAGACCGCTTGTACGGAGAGGTGAGTGTGTCCATGGCCTCTCCGCTCAGCTCTTTACAGGCGCTGGATAAATCACACCGACTCAGCAGATTTAAGATACAGAATAAGAAAGTAGGAAAGAGAGCAGGGAACCAAGTGGCCTCTCTTCTTCTCTCCTTAAAAAGCCTCCGTGTTCACCTTGAGATAAGTCCCTGGAGGCCTGGCGTGGGCCAGGGAGGTCACTAGCATAGAGATATTACAGCCAGTCTGCAGGCAGCATTCAGATATCCTCAGCATGACACTCTGCCACTGCCATACGCAGACAGGGCTGCACAATGCACTGAGTTTCCAGAGAGACAGGGTACGGCCAGATAATAAAGAGCACCCAGATGCTGGACCGCATTGCAGACACAGAGAAATGAGATTCAGCCAGGATAGGAGGTGAAGAAGGGGTGGAGGAGAGCAGAACGACAGAATGAGGAGTGGGAGAATGGATGGTCTTTCTGTATACAAACGCTCTCTCCTTCCTTCTCTCTCCTTCTCACTCACTCCCTTGTTCCACCTCTTTACCGTCTGTCTTTTATACTCGTCTGCCGCGTCTCTCTCTCCACAGCGTAAGTAGGGATGCAGGAAGAGGGAAAACAAAGCCGATGAATAGATTTGATTTCTGTGGAGTCGCCTCCTGCAATCGTCCTCGTGAGGTTCGAGAATAGTCGTGGCAACAAAGTAGTTTCAATGTAGAGTTAGCAAAATGAATTCAATCTTTTGTGTCCCGCAGAAACGTGTAGGGTTTAGAAGATATTAAGCCTAATTCAATTCTCCTATATCTTTTCATGTGATAAAAAATGACTCAGGGAATCCACAGACAAATTCACACGCACATTCAGTACACACTAATCCTATTCAAATACAACCAATCAGAAACAATCATTCGTTCTAGGGTGTTAGTAGAAGTGTCTGTGCGAACATCTGTGTAGTTCTGACCCAGTCACCTGGCTGGGCTTCAAAGCGCAGCGTGCTCGTATGCGCACGTACGGTTGGTAGAATGGCGCACACTAATCTGTCTCAGCGACTGTCCCCCCTGTGACCCAAACCAGGGTAAACCGGCAAGGACTTAAAAGCACATTTCAGAAGCGAATGCCTGCTGGGCTTTGGAACATTCCCACAAAGCACAAGCTCAAAGCACAGAGTACTTTTGTTTAGGTGCTTACTGGGCCTTCTGTATGACTCTGGGAAAGAGCTTTGAAACTATTATGGGATGGATAAATGTACAACCCTTATAAAAAAAACACAGAAAAGAATCCAGTTTGCAAATATCTCAACTTGAACCCCAATCTTAAACATGCGTACATGTACGTGCACGCTGATGCCACCAATGTGCCATTTACAGATTTTTGCAACGTAGCAACCAAACGCCTAATTTGGTCATGCCCGAGGCACAGGGGCATCTCAGCGATGACAAGAAGGAACCATTAATTCATTTATAATGCGCTACAACGCCCTGCGCGGCCATCGTGCTAACACCAAAAACGGCCTCTTCCGGCGCTCTTGTTCGCTCGTTCTCATTTCGTTCCTTACCCTCTCTGACCTTCTCTGAGGAAAACCTCTATCTTTTCTCTGCGGATGCATAATTTCCTCGCTACGCTCCTTGGACTTGACGGGGGGAGATGGGATGGAGGAAAAGGAGGAAGGGAATATTTGCAGAGGGAAATCCTGAGGATGCATGAGGAGAGATTAGCAGAGAGAATGCGAGTCTGTGTGACATCTCTCTCTGTGCGCTGCTGTGGCACCTATGGCTTAAGACCCAAGATGAATTTCACTACTTTCTGTCTGCACACTGTCTTTTAAGAGGTGCAAATACCATATTCTTATAAGTATCATTACCTGGTTGAGTGAAAAGAAAAAGCAGAGCACAGACTGGTGTTGGTCAATTTCTGGAACGACACTGTCGAAAGGTGATGGAATCGTGTATTTGTTTATTTTTATTACGGGATGGCAGTGTGTTGAACACACAATGCCAGTCAATGAGCAGGAATAGCACATAGTAATGGACTAATT
Source organism: Umbra pygmaea (assembly GCA_016801145.1). NCBI lineage: Eukaryota > Metazoa > Chordata > Actinopteri > Esociformes > Umbridae > Umbra > Umbra pygmaea. The sequence goes on along the minus strand of JACXGM010009096.1, from coordinate 22,071 downwards.
GAATTAAATATTTAACTTTTAGTAAGCCTTTTGTTATCAAGTGTACAGTTCGATATTATTTCAGTTTGATCATGTGGCAAAGCACTTCTCCCATTAGGATGCATTCCTATAGCAACCCCTTTAAAGGCATGGCAACTATTATTATACTTGTCTTTATCCATTTCCATATAAAATAAACCTAAGGGGGTGGGGTCTGCGTGGCGTAGTGGTCTAAGTCGCTGCTTTGCAGGGTAGTCTATGTCATGATAATCAGGGGTTAAGGCTATGGTGATTATTGGTCCAGACTTTCTCCAGCCCCCCTGCCTGAGGCAGCGTAAATTGGCATAGCGCTGCCCGGGATTTGGGTTAAATATATCAGATTATCTATTCTGCCACGTAGCTCTCCAGACTCCTTGTGACCAGATCGGGTGCCTGTAAATTAAATGTACAATATGTAGTTTTTGTCCGCCAGGGGTCTTTCAATCAAAACAATAGCAAAAGATGTACTTGGATGACTTCGGGAAGTAGCGTGGGATCATGGGTTTTGTTATGGTCGTCAATGGCAACCTGCCAATCTAGCGTCTCCGGCAGAAAAAATGTATAGTATTGTTAAAAATATTATAACTTTATTCACGTCATGTTTGGCAGTTCCCTTGAACTTACAGCAACTATAGCAGTCAAAGGTTATATGACGCCATTGACGGAAGACAAAATAAAATGTCACGTGTCTTTGAATTATATTACAAATTTCTCTGTGTTTGAAAGTTGGTGGAAACATTTAGGATAATGTAAGTACACAACTATTAAATATTTATAATATAGGTAGAGAGATGTTTGCTTTTTTAATGCAAAGTACGTTTATTGTTATTGTTTTGGAAAACTACATATTGTACCTTTAAATCGAGGGAAGTACAGTTGGTGAACGTAATCATCCTATATATGATCTGACTAAAGGCATCCGTGTTGGGTGAGCAGTGTAAAAAAATTGCCGGCTGGGCGACATGTGGTTGGATGAACTGTGTGTTCTCCCCTTTTCATCCCACAGATCTGTCCAAGGAGTTGTGGAGCTGCCGACAAGGCAGGGTTAGTGGGAATTGGGAAGGGAAGAGAGTCAGGGGAAGGGAAAAAATTATAATAAATAGATAAAAAATTAGAAAAACACTTAGGACATTTATAAGCTATGCCTGTTCATTTTTAGCCTAAGCAACTACTTTACATGTTCTAATTAAGTGTATAAATATTAATTTGTCTTATCTGTTATTGCCGTTTTATTATCTAACTATTAGACCTCCTGGATCTTCCTTAAGGCTATTGATAAAAAAATTACTTTTATAATGAAACTCTGAATTAGAGTACCTACAGTAGACCAACTAACACATGTCAAACTGGACATGGTGGTGTGCATTTTGAAGTCCTTGTCATTAACGTTGACTGACCGATATGTAGGGAATGCTTCCATTTGGGATGCACATTAATGGGCATACATAAGTATTTGGACAATAAAGAAACTAAACTGCTTTTTTTCAGCAATGAAAGGCAAGAATAAAAACAGTATTTTATGTCTGGCTTTTTTAACATATTGATGGGTATGTAGTTAGGTAAAATGAACACTTGTTTTATTCCATAAACTAATGACAACATTTCTCACAAATTCTAGATAAAAAACTATTGTAATTCAGAGCATTTATTTATCCCAAAAATGACAACTGGTCAAAATAAATAAACCAAACAATGCAGTGATGTCAGGCCTTGAATAATGCAAATAAATTAAGTTCATATTCATTTTTAAACATCACAAAACAAATGTGTTAACTTTTCCTCCTTGCAAAACATCTCCAGTTCAGTTAGGTTTGATGGTTGCTGAGCATGGACAGCCAGCTTCAAATAACCTCACATATTTTCAATGATATTCAGGTCTTGGGACTGGGATGGCCATTCCAGTACATTATATTTGTTCCTCTGCATAAATGCCAGTATAGATTTTGAGCAGTGTTTTGGGTTGTTGAAATATCCAGCTCGGCGCAACTTTAAATTTGTGACTGATTCCTCTACGTTATTCTTAAGTATCTGCTGATATTGAGTGGAATCCATGCGACCCTCAACTTTAACAAGATTCCCAGTACCGGCACAGGCCACACAGCCCCACAGCATGATGGAACTTCCACCAAATTTTACTGTGGTTGTGCAATTGTGCAATTGTTTGTCTTGGAATGTTGTGTTCTTTTGCCGCCATGCATAACGCCCCTTGTAATGACCAAATAAATCCATCTTTGGTTCATTAGTCCACAGCAACTTCTTCCAAAATGAAGCTGGCTTGTCCAAATGTGCATTTGCATACCTCAAGCGACTGTTTGTGGCATGGTACAGAAAAAGCTTCTTCCGCATAACTCTCCCATACAGCTTCTCCTCGTGCAAAGTGTGCTGAATTTTTTTTAAATTTATTTTATTATTATTATAAATCTTTTAAGGGAAGGATCAGCTTTAGTATTCAACATAGGTAATGTCTTATAAAAAATAAATATATGCATTTTTTCCAATCCCACACATTTTTTATATTGTTGCTATTTATATTTTTCCCCCATCCTAACCTTTACCTGAGCCTGACCAAGTGTGCTGAAATGTTGAACGATGCACAGTGACACAATCTGCAGCAAGATGATGTTGTAGGTCTTTGGAGGTGTACTGTGGGCTGTTTTTGACCATTCTCACCATTATTTGCCTTTGCCTCTCCGATATTTTACTTGGCCTGTCACTTCTGGCCTTAACAAGAACTGTGCCTGTGGTCTTCCATTTCCTTACTATGTTCCTCACAGTGGACACTGACAGCTTAAATCTCTGCAATAGCTTTTTGTAGCCTTCCCCTAAACCATAATGTTGAACAATCTATAATTTCAGGTAATTTGAGAGCTGTTTTGATGTCCCCATGTTGTCACTCATAAGAGAACAGTCAAAGAGAACAACAACTAGCAATTGGCCACCTTAAATACATTTTCTCATGATTGGATGCACCTGTCTATGAAGTTCAAGGCTTAATTAGTTCACCAAACCAATTGTGTGTTCCAATTAATCAGTGCAAGTTAGTTAAAGCTATTCAAATCAACCAAATGACAAGGGTGCCCAAATTAATGCACCTGTCTAATTTTGTTTTGATGAATATTGCACATTTTCTGCTAATCCAATGAACCTCACTTCACTACCGAAATATTACTGTGTCCTTCCCTTATTTGATTAATCAAAATGAAATTGCTGATCCAAACACACAATTATTTATAAATGAAAATCATGGAATTTGTCAGGGGTGCCTAAACTTTTACATACAACTGTAAGAAAAATTACTAGTAGTCTCTTAATTTTTTCCCAGAGCTGCATGTACAGCATACATAATGTATGATTTACAAACTAAAAATAACAGTGTTTTCAGAGTTTGCCCCATTTCATGCAAGCATATATATTGGGACATCTGGCTCACAGGTATTCCTAATCTGATCAGGTGTTTTCTGTGACATTGTTTAAACAGAGCTGTGAATGTGTAGTCTCAGTTCTAACCTATGCTTTTGCCTTTGGACTCTGATTTGTAACCATATTTTCATATGCCTTGATGTATGGCAATAACAGCCATTTTAAATATATTGCCCCAATACATATGGGGGGAACTGTGTATTGTTTTGATGTGCAGTGAAATGTGATATTTTAGTCATTCGGCAGAAGCTCATATCCAGAGGTTTATGAGGAATTAGGAGTAACCATCTTGCTCAAATAAATACTGATTTTTATCTCGCCATCTCTCCATGGTCAGATGATCTAACCGCTGGGCAGTCTCCAGTGCTGTCCTTTCATCATCACTGTTCCCTTCCTTGTAGTCTGGCCTGATCGAACTTCAGTCGAGGAGAAAGAAGAGCCACATCTAATCAATGATTGGTTGAATTACGGGAGGCTGGATGCTTGGTAGAGTAATTGAACAAGGCCCACATGCGGATGTGTCAGAGTTGCTGTTCTGTGATTGGCTGGTCTGACAGGAAAGCAAGAGTAGTGGATCGATGACTTAGCGAACGCTCTGACGGCTCACACACACACGCACACGCACGCACGCACGCACGCGCACGCACGCACGCACGCGCACGCAGACAGGCAGACAGGCAGACAGGCAGACAGGCAGACAGGCAGACAGGCAGACAGGCAGACAGGCAGACAGGCAGACAGGCAGACAGGCAGACACGCAGACACGCAGACACGCAGACAGGCAGACACGCAGACACGCAGACACGCAGACACACAAAAATATACCAAAAGTCCATGAAGATATTACAAGGGCTTGTACAATAATGGAAGAGTATTGACGACTGTGGAAGCTGCCATTTGCAGTTCTTTCTGTAACAAAAATATGCCTGAGAATAGTTTGTTGAATTAAACACATATACGGAAAAACACCTTTAGTTTTAAAAACATTGTTTACAATGGAGCAATCCAGCATGCACACCATAGCTACAATAACATCTAAACTGAGTTAAAATAGCTGGTCAGAGGAAATAACAATAGTGATGGGTATATGAGGCTTCATTACTGTTCTTCAAGCAGCAGCATCAAGCTGACAACACAAACTCAGAATTTACTTTGCAAAATAAAAGCTGTCACTGATATTTCACACATTGCAATGCATTTAAAAAAGCCTTATTTGGAACTAAAACATCTAACTGCTCACACAATATATTGCTGCTAGAAGAAAGGAAATGAAGTCCTGAATGCCCATCATTACATTTTTTTAAAATGCATTTGCAATGTGTCAACATATCAGTGTCTGATTTTATTTTGCAAAGTAAATTCTGAGTATGTGTTGCTTGATCCTGCTGCTTGAAGAACAGTAATGAAGCCTCGAAAGCCCATCACTCTAAGACAGTACAACATAACTCTATTCAACTCAGAGAAAAGATCAATCAAAACTTTAACAAATTAACTGGAACAAGAATGTACACTGGAGGTTCTGCAATTTTCCAGAAACTTCTTATAGCCTCTAACAGAATGTGTGAAACAGAGGAATACAGAGAGTTAATGGCTGAGGTACAGACCCATGAAGCATGACGTACTGTACGTCCGCCGCCAGGCGTCATCAGTAAAGGGGACCACAGGCGCCATTGTTCATTTCTCTTCCCTCTATGCATTCCCCTTTCTCTTCCTCCTTTACCCCCTCTGCCGGTCTCTCTCTCTGCTTTCCTCTGGAGCCTCTCTACATCCATGCTGACCCGGCCATGGCTAGAAGGGATACAGCTCACGTCAAATTGCTACTGAACCCCAACGAGAGTTGGAAGTTTGTCTTGATATGTATCTGTATGCACTCACTGTTTCTCTGGATAAAATGTTTTTGAACATTTACTTGCGGTAAATTCTGTGAAACATTCAATTACTGAAATTGCTTTAGCAGTCTCCACGAAAGTTGCACTGGCTACACTAACTTGAGTAACCTCTGCTCAACCAATTTCTCAGCCATGTTACCAAAGAAACCACCCTGACAGATCGCCGTTTCGCTCTCCCTCTCTTTCTCAAACATGATAACATGAGATTTGATCTATCCTGAGGGTCTGTAGTCAGATGTTGAAGTCTTCATGTCAAAGATCCCAGTCAGTTTATTGGTGGGTCATAGAAACATGACATGGCTTGAGGACCAGCAAGTGAAGCTAATTGAAGTGTACAGAAACGACCAACTCTCATCCCAAAATACCTAAAGCAAAAGCACACAGACCAGTTATTCTCTGGCTACCGGCTTTAACCAAAAAGCAAGATGACCCTTTTGCAGAGCCTCAGTGAAATACCTAAGACCACTTCTAAAATATTCCTTCAGGAGATAAAATGTTTAAAAAACATCATACTGTAATCGCTTCAGAATGTTTTTTTTCCTTCAAACTTTCATTTTGAGTTTTTGGAACCAATTTGTATGGAGCAGGATGGAGGATAGATTCTCAGTGTTAGGCGTCTAATAACTGTCAAGGACTGCCTCAATATATTAGCTCAATTGCTTTCACCCTGGCTTTGTAATAAATCTAGAAATGATACCTTTAGTTTGTGAGCAAACAGAGAGAGAGAGCGAATTGGTCAAAAAAATAAAAAGCTGTTAGAAGACTCGCGCATGTAAATTCAATCGCGAACGCAAAGTCGGTGAACGTAATCATCCCGTGCATTTTCCGACAGAAGGCTTCCGTGTTGGGTGAACAGTGCGAAAAGAATCGGCGGCTCTGGCGACATGTGGTTGGATGAATCACTTGGAGTGCCCCTCGTCATCCCACAGATCTGTCCAAGGAGTTGCAGAGCTGCCGACCAGGCAGGGTTAGTGGGAATTGGGAAATGAGGAAAATATAGAAAAATTTCACACAAAAAAATAAAGACATCAGTAACTCTAACGCTCCAAATTCATTGAGGTGAAGTGCAGGACGAGATAGACCCTGACGGGGTGAGAAGCCTGAGAGAGGATCTGTTCCCCATTCTGCAAAATAAGTCATAACTGCTTTTATGGGAGTGATAAAGGTCCATTCTTTATAATGCGGCCAAAGCAACTCTGTTTTTAATAATTGTAATAATTACATAGCGGATCCTTACAATAAACCAGTATGCACTGGGTCAGACGCATGCAGGCAAACACATGTGTACACACACTGCAAAGAGTCTTCCCTGTTCAAAATGCCAACTCCGGTCAGGGCACAGGGTTTAAATACCACTCAAATGTCAGCAGGAGACCCCACAAGTCAAACTAAATTACCTCCTACCTGCTCAGACTCCCCTTGGACAAACAGTGTTGTGTGTGCTTTTCTGCTTATACTACATTTAGAAAGAAAATAATTAACTTTATCCTTTATTGCCCAGTCACCCATGTTACATTCACTGGTTGGAACAAAGTAGTATTTGACTAGGTGATAATTTTTTCTTTCCCTTAGATATATTGTATCTTCTCTTACTGAAGCATAAAAATTAGGCATCTTTGCCGACCAAGGCTACAACAGCACAGCACTCCAATCCCAGCTCATTCAGACCTGATCGATCATCCTCGGCTCTCACGTACCCCTGTACTACGGAGCTTCAAGCATCTTCTATGAAATGACACACTTCACACGATAAAAACACACACGGCCCTTTATGAAATTCCCATATCGATCCCTCCTGTGAGACTTGATACTCAGAGAAAAACACCCTCTCCTCCACACAAATACGCTGTAGATAGGAAAAAGAGTCAATATATTTTGCTATTATATCTTAGAGATTCTAAAACGTTTTTTATATAAATGGGGAGTCAGCATATTGATCACCTAAGCACCAGGGCCATATCACCCAATAACAATAACAGTGCCCTTTATCCATACCATCTTACAAGCACTGGACATATATACGATGGTGGGGACAGTAAACTTAAAGGGTCTAGGTGGCTTTCAAGCTTGCATAAAGAATTTTCATAAAAAAGTGGGGCAAGGTTTCGAAGTGTTTAAAAAAATCAATGAAGCAATTTAATAAAATCAATCCTAAAATTGGGAGCCTATGTAGCGAGTTTTGAAAAGGTGTTCATGTTACTTTTGGTCTTTGTTAAACTTGCGCTGCAGTTTTCTGGTTTAATTGTAGTTTTCTGATGTTTTTGGGGGTAAGCCCAGGCCAGATAGAACTGTAGTAGTCAAGACTACTTTTGATGAAAGTATTTGTCTCTGCCTGAAAAAAACAGACTAATCTCTGAAATGTTTCTTAAAATGTTATTAAAATGGCAGTCTTTGTGCCATTTCTGAATGGTCTTAAAACTGAGACCAGAGGCAAAAATTTAATCTAAATTTTTAGCTTGGTCACTTAATATCACCAAGGGCTATACATACATGGAGATCTGTAATCAACACAAACGTGAAAAAATATGAAATGCTTTCTAAAGATCCTGCCAAAAATAAACTACAAATTGACAAGTACATGCCCAAAAACGTAACCTTGAGGGACCCCAAATTAGTTTCCTATTGTCTTTGAGGTATGGTCACTGGTAAAACTATTTACCAGTCAAATGAGTCCTGAACGATTTCAATAATAACCCTGAGAGGCCAACCCTACAGTGTACTGAAAGTCTGGCAGGAAGAAATTGATCAGAACTTTGAAAAATGGTCTTCCAAAGCACATCTGAAGCTATTCTGGTTCTAAAGCTTCTGCTGGCATAACCGGTCTCTCTAGTGGGCCCCGAAAGGCACACACTTTCCGGACTTGTACCTGGATTAAACACAGATGAGTCTGGCCCATTGCACAGCCCTCCATGAGAGCCCTGGGATACCCCAAGTGGCAGATTCGAACCCTGTCATTCTTTTTAACCATTAAGTTGGCCTGCAATTGTTTTTCCCAGGTCAACCCTTAAGCTGGATCACTATGCAAAAATAACCTCATTACATCATTTATTTACAATTTCCACACCTCACAACCAAGCTACAGAATTCATATATACCGGTACATGCTCTATATTCATTTCCTATTTAGCAAGAGTGAGTAACAGGTCGCTCACTCCGTAAAACCAGCAGGTATTTATAACAAATGTTTGCCCCCCTGATGTTTAAAAAGATTTTTAGCAAAACTGAAAAAGACAAACTCCTTAATTATATATTTTTTAATCTTTGCATTATATTTCTGACAGAATAGGAGTAGGAAGACAATGTATAAACAGCAGAATGTTGCAGGGCTCATGTAGGGAATGAACAGTATTAGTCAACACGTCTGGGAGTCGCTATTAAAAACAGCAAATAAGCTATTTCAGTGGGCATTAAAGAGGCATGTATCATAGCTAGGTGCCAGGGCCTGGCCACTACACAGCCATTAGAAAACCATCTGCCAGTGAGTTGTGACACAGTTTCATTGGCACTGCCAGCCCAGAGGGGATTTTACACAATAACACACACACACACACACACGATGACACACACACACACACGATGAAACACACACACGATGACACACACACACGGGGCACAGACCCAGAAGGCAGGGCCATTTAGTGTGATTGATATGACCATTAAAGACAACAGGAGAAAGGGATGCTCAGCCCCTCATCCCTGTATACTCATTTGTTAAGCATCTCTTCTCAGCGCCGACCCAGCACCTACAGGAGTGATACGAACGAACGCGGATCAATCAGGAACATTGAGGTGTGGATAGGTGGACTTTCCTGGAAGGGTAAGGACACACACACACACCACACACACACACACACACACACACACACACACACACACACACACACACACACACACTACAGCTATGCAATATATCTGTCCAAGCACACTGATTAATATAGAACAACGCTAAGCCACGATATATTGTAATTGTGCCTTATTGCTTACATTATCATACACTACCGGTCAAAACGGTTTTAGGAACTTGCAGAATTTACATGCGTTGAGAGTAACTGATACCCTTATTCACCGGCGTGGCATTAAATTAATCATTAATTATAGTCAAAACATGATTAACTATGGAAAACTTTCAATTGTATTAATAGCATCTGAAAATTAGACTTTGCAGGTGTGTGTGTGAATACTTCATTATCAATAATTTACAACAATGGTAATGTCTCTCTATTTCTTTCACGCTCTCACACACACACGCGCACACACACACACGTAATAAAAGAGTAATTTAATAATAATTTACTCTAATGTAAAAGTGGTAGTATGAGTTGCATGAGGTGATATAGTAACAAGTAGACAGCAATGTAGTTCACCAACTGGCTCCAAGTCTGCAAGTGGAAATCTTACAGTTTAATGGAAGCCCGGATGATTTATCATTCCAAAGAAGGTCAATGTAATTAGACTGCTTTAAAATTGGATTTCCACCAGTCTTTGGGGACCACTGTGTTTTATACTGTACGGCACACAGTCACTGGAGGGGATCTGATTGGGCATTACATTAGTCTGGAATATTGTTACCTCTAAATATGAACTTATTAAAAACGGTAAACAACAGAAAAGAGGCACAGCTAAAATCTAAGTTTATCATATAGTTATGAATGGAAGTGCACAGATTAGGTAAGTCCACATTACATCAGTTACTAGTACATATCAACATCATGTCATCAACCATTAAACAGGTGTAAACAAACAAAATGTGTTTAAAATGTGTTATATCTTTCTGGTCACTGTAGCTAAAAAAAATCATCAGATTTGTGGGTCTGGTAACTAGCAACATTCTTGGTGTGCTGACAAGCTAGTTAGGTTAGTTTTTATATTTAGCTTGTTTAAGGTGTTAATATTATTAGCTTACTTACATTATTCTGTCTTTTCTTTAGGTGTTTACTTTATTTTTGAATGACAGAACAGTGGTAAGCATAGTCTAGGGAGACAAGGCATGTAGGGTGAGGAACAGGCCAGATAGCAGCCGAGCAAGGGACTCATCCTGCATCACTGGGGGCGCTCACCGTTATCTCAGTTTTGATACTCACACTTCTGATTAGCAAAGTCATTTTTCAACCGAAAGGTTTTGTGTACAAAAGAAAAACGTACCAAGTGACTGTGTGTTGTTTAGGTAAGAAAGGAATGAAACAATTAGTCGATATTGATACCTTATTAAATTAGCATTACTGGTGACTAACAGCATTAAATGTCAGGAAATATCATATAAGAAGAAGTGAAAAAATCTAGACAGTCATTGGTGGTTTGGGGAAGGATAAACTGTCCATCTATAAAATGGGTAGACACCAATCAATGGGTGGCTTTACTAAAAGGACATAATGGATAATCTCATTTGTAGACGTTTTACTGGTACTGAGTCATGGTGTCTCTGAGTGCTGCCTATAGTTTCAATGGATCACGGATGTCCAATTGACAGTAAATAGTGGACCAAACCAATGACGGCACAAGACATTGAGAGGGAAAATGTAATGTGGATTAGGCTAATCCGAAGGCTTTTAGGGAAAATTACATGAAAACAGTTCAGCATTGAATGGACAACGTAGGAAAGTTGTCTCTGTCGGCTGGGTAAAAGATCTGTCTTGTTCCCTGTCAGTGGAGTGATTAAAGCCCATTTTCTGCCTTCTACATATCCCATGACCACATAGCTGGTGTGTGTTTGTTATGAGAGACGTTTTGTTAGGGAGTCCAGTTGTTATTATTATCGTCGTACCTGAGGAGTGGCTGGAAGATCACAGTAATGTTCCTGGCTCCAGGTTTACAAACAAACTTCATCTCCCCCCCGTCGATCAGGTTATCGTCCGCACCACCTGAAATAAGGTCGAGAGAGAAATTGAGACCAGCACAGTGAGACCGAGATGGACTGTTATCGTGTAGTCAGTAAACACAACCAATCGATCCTCCGATTAACCCAACAGGTACTAGACTCAATCAATTCAAAATGGCCACCACAAGTTGCTAAAACGTTTCTTGACCAGACCAAAAGTAAACAAATCAAGACATTCTTTATTAGGAAGACATGAACAGACCTCAGTTGATATGGATACGTTGATACTCGGGCACTCACTGGACCCTTCCCACCTACTCCTCATCCATGCCCCTGCATGAGAGCCTGGGTGAACCCCTTAGCTAACAGGGTTAATCAGAAAACCATTGCTGTGTTAAGTCAGTCAGAATGGGGGCCGTGCAAACGCTGGAGAGACGTGGGCGAGACAGACCGTGGCTAGGGGCGTGGGAAGGAGGGAGGGAGCAGGGGCATCACGCACGCCACGTTACCTCATTACCTCCAGTCAACCTGAAGTAATCAATAGAATTGACAGAGGAGGAACGGTGGACGTTGTCAATAAGGAAAGATAAATAAAGCCAGAGAACAGAGCTCATGCACGCCCCGGTGGGTCGATTAAATATAACTAACAGTGAGGTGATGATGGACAGTGGCCGTTTCCTTATCCACATGCAGTTTCTTTGTTATTCATTAAAATTTCACACCATTTTTAAAAGCCGAAGATCGCTGGCGGCGATCTTTGGCTCGACAGTGTTTTGCTTGGCCCTTGCTTGCACAAAGTCTAGTGGCTACTGGCTAACAGCAGCTTTCAGTAAGGTTTCTCCATTTTGCTCTGTTAGGGACATTTTCTACAATAGATAAAGAACTGGGGTGTTGTTTTTCTTCATATAGCGGTGGTGTGATAACACTCATAAGGTGGTTGACAGAGTCAAACCTTGTGTCTGGGAGAATGTGCATATCGGTGTATAGTATTTCAATTTACACTGGGCCACCAAACCTACAGTACAATATTACTACACAACAACTGAAGTCAGTTGGTTTTACCTGGAACACAGACCTACTTAAAACCCTGCATTTAATTGTATCTCACAACCTGGTTCCCTTCAGCTTGTGTCTCTGAAACTTGCCTTATACTTGTAATGAAACCTGCTCCATTTGAAAACATTTAGACCACTCTTTTCTGGTTCCTCATTCATCCCCTATACTCATAACTGGGACAAGAGTCACTTGTATTCCATTCAAAAGCTTTTAGACGACATTCTCTCCGCTGCTACCGTGAAAAATAATTTGAATGGAGACAGTGTCTGGTTGCTAAGTAGGAATAGAGGCCCAGCTTCCAATTGTCTCTCTCTATTTCTATGCATCTCCAACGCTGCCAAAAAAGACGAAAATTAACTTCCTAAACTTGCAGATTTAATTCAACAAGTGAAAATTTGGGAACACACGGTGCCAGTCAGAGATTCAGTATTGTTTGCATTCATTCACTACTACCTTTTGATTCTAGCAAAAGACAATTAAAAAGGCTCTATTTTGTTCTATAACAAATGAACAGTGGCAAGTTTACCAAACCTGTACAAATTGTATGACTTTATATTTATTTAATTATATTATAAATAAACTTTATAGTTATTTATTTCAAGACAGTGATTCCCAACACCACACAGCACTTGTTTTGCCATTTGAACAGCATTTACAAGGACCAGTTGTACATCCACAGTGTTTGTCAATGGGCGCACGCTGGTTCATCCTTTCACAGAGGAAATGTTGAGAAAATTACTTCCTCATGTCCTGTATCCTGATGTTCCCAACAGCATTTTGAAGATTATTTCAACACTTCAAGTCTCCAACAGCGTGGAATGGACAAAGCCAAGGCTAAGCGACAGAGCCAGTGACAGCCACGTCTAGCTTGCTGACAATAACAACCAGGTGCTAAGAATTGTTATTTGTAACATATGATTTAAATATCTGGCCTGGGGGGGCAGTGGCCTGGGTCGCTGCCTGCAGGGCACGTGTACTGATGCAGCGCAGGTTGGAACGTGGGTACGGCCCACTGATGGGAACAGCCCAGCGTGAGTACGGCCACAGATGTTTCTCTCACCACTTTATTGTTCAACAGAGAATAAAATAAATAAAATATATTCATATTCAGCCCAAAGACAGGTAAGATCCCACCTTTGATACTGGGACAACCTAAGACGGGTCCAGCTGTGCATCTGGTTACTGTGTACCTAAGCAGGGTAAAAGTGGAAATTTCAAGGAGTTACATGGCGACATTATTAAAAACTTTTTCACAGATGGAATGCTTGACACCTATGATGCATCCATTCTAGAAAAACATTACACACAAAATGTCCTTTAAATTGGCCATCATATTCATCCCTCCGATCCTGGCGACCAATTTAATTTCATGCTCCGAACGTCTGTATCGGCGTCAGGCACGAGCGACACGGGGCGACCCCGTTGGTCCTTTGGGCCCTGGCGGAGGCAGCCAACTTGACATGGCTCTTATGAATATTTAAGTAGGAGTGCTTAATATTCATGGGGTTCCTTTTCGGTGTCGTGTGGACTAGACAGGATGGCTGTGATAGCTGGTCACAGGTTAGGCAGGGAGAGAAAGTGAGACAATGAGTCGAGTGAACGAGTGAGTGTATCGGTGACTAAACGCACGAGTGAGAGTGAGTGAGTAAGCATGAGAGTGGGTGGGTTAGGGTGGAAGGGGGAATGAGATGCCAGGGTTTATTCCAGAATAAGAGGCTCAGCCAGGATCAGCTGCACTAGGTGTCTGTACTCCGGACCCCAGGGAAGAAAACACCAGGATGTACATTAAGTAGAATCAGCAGAACATATTATACAGGAAGATCCACCCCCCCTACACCTCACACATCCAGTCTCTGCATCGGTACACACATGGTAGAACATCCACACAAACATCAACGTCCTGTCGGCGCACGGTCCTCGTCTTTTACGCACGCCCCTAACCCCTCCATCACCGTCCCACGGCACCTTCCAGAAAACTCCTCAGCCCACATGTAATCAACCCAGTCACTGACTTAGTGAAATTGCATTAGCCACACATTCCCGGGTCTGATTAGAAACGGGTTTGATCCTGTGATTTATTGCATCCGTGTCTAGATCCAGGGGAGCGAGGCTGTGCAAACCAGACATCTTTAACACGCCCCAAACCTCTGAAGGCCACTGTGTGTGTCAATGTGTTTCAAAATACACACACGCTAGCAACCAGCAGTGTGACGGAAACACACGTTTTTCTTTTGTGTGTTCTTTAAGATATCGGCTTTGAGCCACTCGCGGATGGCGTGAGTAGGAATATGAAATACGGAGATGTCCAAACATTAATGATATCGTTTACAAAATTTGCCGTGTTTGTGTGTGCGCAAGACTATCAAACACACAAAGCGCTTTCCCAAAATCCCTCGGTGCGTAAGTGCATGTGTGTATCGTCCCTCAGTAAGGACACACTGGTAATCCCTCGGTTTCACTATACGCTAGGTGTGCAGCTCATCGCTAACAGGGAGGCGGCCTGGCCGTCTGATTGAGTACTGACTGACTGAAAGGTTAACGAGCGCTGATCAAAGGTGCCTCAGATCTCTGGCAAGGTGACTGACAACCACGGCCCAACACGTTGCAGAGCAAAGCCACCTTAGGCTGGTGTGAAGTCAACAGACTTTTGCGAGACTGTTTAGTGTGTTTCACTTGGTAATAAACACTTCTGTTTCTGCAGTGCAGAAGTACATGCAAATTGCTCACCACTCATTATACATAATTGTAGGTCATCCTTGCATTATGTATTTTGTAGAATATGTATTCTGACACTATATATTGCCTACCACTACCAGAACCAATACATAGTGTGAAGGTATAATTTTTGTACTAAATGTGCAATTATAAAGGTGATTCTGACACCCAACCCAGAAACACACCGACCCATAATAAGGCCTGTGTCCCTCCCAACAAGATCTAATAAGTTCAAGCCAGTTTAATAATGCATGAACCTCCTGTTTGGCACGCCGTTCTCCACTTCACCGCCTGGTTCTCATCTCTGATTTGCCCTAATGAGCTGATTCTATTACTAAGGGACCATACCTGCTGCTGTGCTCCTCTGGCCACAAGTCAGCAGCCACCGACGTCCAGGGAAATGTTAGTCAGACGGTAGGTAGGCATATAGATCCAAAAAGGAAAAAGGTGTGAATTTGGTTTGATTAATTATTAAGAGTTTTGTAGCATCTTCTGTGGCTCGGCAGGTCCAGCTTTTCATAATGAATGCACAGCTGTCAAGCGCAGACTAAGAAAATAAGCTCAGGTAACATCTGGTTAATAATAAATGTGTGTCGTATCCACTTGGGAGATGTGGAAGACTCGAACAACGAGTATTTGGAAAGGCAAACTTAACAGCTGAATTAAGTGGAGAAGTTTCAGAAGGTGAGAACGCTGGCAGGTCTAGCCTCCTGTCGTATGTAAGTATTCAAATTCTGTGTCGTGTCTGCCCGTTACTTGAGTTTTACGCAAGTAAAAGGAATTGCATCATTGGCACTTAATTACTTTACCACCTGTGAATCATTTAATTATTATTATTTAGGGAAATCTGAAAGAAATTTAACTAAGATAATTAAAAAAGGTAGAAATTAATTCAATCAAATCAATACATTAAAAAAAGGGTAATATCCATGATATTTGGATAATTGAGCACAGTTGTATCAACAATCAGACACAAGCGCCTGTATCACGCACACTGCCAAGAAAAGGCTGTCCCTCAAAACAAAAATGAAACGTGCCAGAGTTTGACATAGCCTATGCATCTAACAGTTGTGAATAAAATAGTTATTTACAAAAAACAACAATGGAACTAGTGACAGAAGGACCACCATCAACGTGAAGGAGCTACAGAGTTGAGTGGCTGAGTGGAGTGATGGTGTACAAGTCAACCAATGCAGGAACTCTACATCTCTAAAATGGAAAAATAACACTATCATTCAAAAAGGTTTAAGAACAGTCATGGTTTTCATGTTTTCAATGGAAATTCACTATGTTGACATTAAATTGATTAAAATATACACTGCTCAAAAATATTAAGGTGACATGCAGTCATCACAGTATAACACCAAATCAATAAAATTTCAAGGACATCAATCTGTCTAGTTAGGAAGCATCAGCGATTGTGAATCAATGTCAGCAGCTATGCTGCAAATGAAAGTGACAACAGGTGTACTGGAGAGGCAACAGCAAGACAACCCCCAAAAAGAGAATGGTTTTACAGGTGGTGGCCACAGACAATTGCTCTCTCCTTATCCTTGCTGACTGATTCTTCTATAGTTTTGCATTTCATTGTGTCCTTGTCACTGCTGGTAGTATGAGGCTGTACCTGCAGCCCATTCAGATTGCACAGGTAGTTCAGCTCCTCCAGGATGAAACATCCATACGTGCCGTCGCAGGAAGGTTTGCCATGTCTCCCAGTAGTCTCAAGATCATGGAGATACCAGGAGATGGGCCGTTACATGAGGAGACCTGGAAAGGGATGTAGAAGGGCACCAAGTACTGGTATCTGCTCTTTTGTGCGATGAAGGAACAGGAGGAGCACTGCCAGAACCCTACAAAATGACCTCCAGCAGGCTACTGGTGTGCATGTTTCTAACAGAACTGTCAGAAACAGAAACTGTCAGAAAACTCCATGAGTAAGATTTATCTTTAATATGTTTGATTCATTGAGGCGGATGTGTGATTTGAGTGTTCTCTCCATTTCTTTGAGCAGTGTATATATATATAAGACGGAGGAAACAGGTACAGTATCTATATCCGCCATATAAATGCCACACTATGGTTTGTAACTGCACATGGGGAGAAAGATTGTACGTTCTGGAGAAAGGTCCTTTGGTCTGATGAAACATAAATTTAACTGTTTGGCATCAATGACCATTGTTTTGACTGGAGGAAAAATGGGTAGGCTTGCAAGCAGAAGAACACCAACCGTGAAGCATGAGGGGTTGCAGCATCATGTTGTGGGTGTGCTTTGCTGCAGGAGAGGCTGGTGCAATCATGAAACAGAATGCATCATGAGGAAGGAAAACTATGTTGACCTATTAAAGCAACATCTCAAGACATCAGTCAGGAGGTTAAATCGTGTTCACAAATGGGTCTTACAAATAGACCATGACCTCAAGCATACTTTCAAAGTTGTAGCAGAATAGCTTAAGGACAACAGAGTGAAGGTATTGGAGTGGCCATCACAAAGCACTGGCCTCAATCCTATAGAAAATATGTGGGCAGAACTGAAAAAGTGTGTGCGAGAAAGGAGGCATACAAACCTGTCTCAGTTACACATGTTCTGTCAGGAGGAATAGGCCAAAGTTCACCCAACTTATTTAATTGACTAGCAGTACTACTAGGATGAAGAGCTGTCATTATGTCAGAGGTAGCAATTATAAAAAAAGAGCCTATCCCTTAGCTTTAGCACAAAGGAGGGTGGGGGGGGGGGTCCAGAAATGCTTTAGCAATACCAGAGCTTCAACCCGATTACAGGAGCTAGCGTCAACTTAGCGAAGAGCAGTCGTTAGACAGTCGTAGCGCAAGACCCATCACACGCGTCGAGGCAAACGCATTAGCATCGTAGCTCAGATTTGATTCACTGCAGGTACTGACGTCATGAAGACCTCTGTGTTCTTTATTAGGAGGTAAACGAAACAATCTGACTGCATTCAGCAGAGCTCTACTGCCAATCTAGAGTGTATCAAACAGCTCCCCTGACGGTCCCCTCTTGGCCCTAGCTGTCACAGGTTTCGGGGCGACAGGGGGTGTTGGGGGCAAGTGTCGCCACACTGTTGATTGGACTCTGCTGGAGACATCAGGGGTAAAAGTACATTTTGTTTCCTTCTATTTTCGCCCGGTTGAACCGCCTGCAGGGTTCCTGGGGGGTGAGACTGCCTCTATGACATCACTCATCCCTCCCTCTTCCTGTCTTCTCCAATCAGCCGGGGACAGACAGAAGGTAAACACTGCTGTGTTGATAACAGCCTCCCATGATGACGGGACCATGCTGATTAAAATTAGCCACTAGTTGTGAAAACACATCAGGCCCTCATCCTCCGATTAAGTGTGTGCGCTTTTCCACCCGGCCTGCCCCTTCCTGTAGCTCCGCCCACGCAGCCCCTCTGCCATACGTTTAGCCGTCTTCACGTCTCATCCAATACAGCTGGAACTTTTTTCATTATTATAATTCCTCACGACACCTTCACCTCGTACGATATCATAATTTCGCGAAGAAACTGAACACTGCTGTGGAAAATTTACTAAAATAAAATACATTTCAAATGTATTTCACAGACTTTGTGTCAGTCCACTGTTATGAACATCTTGACTGATCTACTTCAGTTCCAACTGAAAAGCTATTACAATATTTAAACGCTATACAGCATTTTCTTCCCAAAAACATCCACCAACTTATATCCCAGCATCTACATGATCCATCAGCCCAGAATCATCCGCTAAGCCCCATTACAGAGAGGGACACCGATGGTTTTATTACAACAAGCGCAGTGCATTTCCCAGCAAACCACAAGTTCCAAATCTCATTTTCAACACCGAGCTAATTCAATCAACTCCCACTGATGAGATCCTGGATCTTTCACTGCGCCTCCCAGGGCCCGAAGGAGACCGTGGCAGAAGGCAGAGAGACAATCAAAGCCTAATGTTGTTTTAACCATAGTCGTCTTTCCACTGAAATCATGGAGTCAATGAACACGAGCCATCATACACCCTGTTTTGTGTGTGCCTGGTGCTCTGTGTTCAGCTGCAAAATATAAACCAAATAAAAATAACCTATCCGCTGTAATAGCCTGCCACGCATCCAAAACACCTACTATTTAACCTTTCAATGCAGTGCTATCACTGAGGTGCCATATCTATTCAAAGGGCAAATGAAATGCGAGAGGAACACGTGTAATTTATTCCTGTGTGTGCATTTCAATGTCAGGGACAGGAAAGTAAATCCACTGCACCATGTGTGAACTCAGTCTTGTCACAGAGCACATCAAAACAGCTTTTCACAGCTCCCGTTTGAAACATCGCAGTTCCAATACAGTCCGCAGGATGCATTTACATCGTCACAGTTTGGAGAGCACTGCCTCACTAGTGTTGCATGGCTACCCAAACGTCAAGCTATGGGAAAATGCTGCAACGCACCCGTGAATGGGTGTTTTTTCACTACGACAAGTGGATTCTTTGGTTTCAGAGACAGACAGGTTGGCTGATCGGTCGCGGAAATTGATGGTTGTGGCCAAAGCCTTTATGTGAGGCACAATTTTGAAATTGTGTCGTTGGCTTTAAATCTCTGATTAAGGAATCTCTAACCAATCACTGACAAATTTGCTTTTGGACTGTGAACAAAACACAAAACAGAAACGTGCAGCAGAGGATATCAGTTTGAGTAGACTGGTAAAGACTTGTGATACAGCAGCTGCATATCTGTCAAAATACCAGGAAGTTCAGTTGAGTGAAAATCCCATCCTTAACATGCTAAACAACCAACGTGGTAAATGCAGTACAAACAGATCTGGAAACAGGCAAGAAGGGGAGTTATCCATTTTATCTATTAAGCCGATATCAAGCTTGTACCCAAAGTATCCGTGAACCATGTAGATGCTTTCTGCTTTGCAGTTATTTAATTTGGAGACAGGGAATGTGAGGAGCAGAGTGTATAAATGAGTTGAAGCGATGGGGAATCGGCAGTATAGCAAGGGTGTAATTGCATTCCACATGTTCCTTTCCAAATGGAAGCACATCAGATCACTGAATTTTAATGGATTTTGGATCTGTGTATGTTGTGGCCACTGTTTTTGTGCGGTCAGATAATTTCTCCAGAGTTCAAAAACAGCATTGTCCTCATCTCATAAGGACAGCTATTGTTGTACTGTGTATTACCGGAGTTATTCCCTGTAAAACATTATCCTTAAACACATCTCAACTAATGTGATATCCAACAAATGCAATCACAGAAGCAATGAGAGGGATAGACAAAGAGAAAGAGGGAAAGATTTTATGTCTTTATTAAGACATACATGTACAGTGCATCCGAAAAGTTTTCTAAGTGCTTCACTTTTCCATTTTGTGATGTTATACCCTTATTCCAAAATGGATTAAATTCAGTGTTTCCCTCAAAATTATACAAACAATATCCCACAATGACAATGTGAAAGAAGTGTGTCCACCTGTTGTTGTAAATTCAGTTGATTGGACATGATTTGGAAAGGCACACACCTGTCTATATAAGGTCCCACAGTTAACATTGCATGACAAAGCACAAATCAAGCCATGAAGTCCAAGGAATTGTCTGTAGACCTCCATGACAGGATTGAATTGAGGCACAGGTCTGGGACAGGGTAGAGAAAAATATCTGCAGCATTGAAGTTCCCAATGAGCACAGTGTCCTCATCCGTAAATCGAAGAAGTTTGGAACCGCCAGGACTCTTTCTAGAGCTAGCCGCCTGGGAAAACTGAGCAATCAGGGGAGAAGGGCCTTAGTCAGGGAGGTGAGCTCCAGCATTTCTGTGGAGAGAGGAGAACCTTCCAGAAGAACAACCCTCTCTGCAGCACTCCACCAATCAGGCCTGTATGGTAGAGTGGCCAGACCGAAGCCACTCCTCAGTAAAAGGCACATGAGAGCCCGCCTGGAGTTTGCCAAAAGGCACCTCAAGGATTCTCAGACCATGAGAAAAACAATTTTCTGGTCTGATGAAACTCTATAGCCTGAATGGCAAGCATCATGTCTGGAGGAAACCAGGCACAGTTCATCGCCTGGCCAATACCATTTGTACAGTGAAACATGGTGGTGACGGCATCATGCTTTGGGCATGTTTTTCAGCGGAAGGAACTGGGAGACTAGTCAGGATTGAGGGAAAGATAAATTCAGCAATGTACAGAAACATCCTTGTTGAAAACCTGCTCCAGAGCACTCTGGACCTTAGACGGGGGTGAAAGTTAATCTTCCAACAGGACAATGCCCCTAAGCACACAGCCAAAATAAGAAAGGAGTGGCAACAGGACAACTCTGTGAATGTCCTTGAGTGGCCCAGCCAGAGCCTAGACTTGAACCCTTTTGAACATCTCTGGAGAGATCTGAAAATGGCTGTGCACAGACGCTCCCCATCCAACCTGATGGAGCTTGAGAGGCCCTTCAAAGACGAATGGAAGAAACTGCCCAGAAATAGGTGTGCCAAGCTTGTAACATCATACTCAAAAAGACATTAGGCTGTAATTGCTGCCAAAGGTGCTTCAACAAAGTATTTATCAAAGGCTGTGAATACTTATGGACATGTGCTTTTTTAAAATAAATTTGCTAAGATTTCAAACACACTTCTTTCACATTGTCATTATGGGGTATTGTTTGTAGAATTTTGAGGGAAATAATGAATTTTATCCATTTCGGAACAAAGATGTAACATAACAAAATGTAGAAGCGCGGTGAACACTTTCCAGATGCATTCAAACAGAGTTTGAATGTGAGCGAAGCACGAATGTGCGCCACCTGTCCTTATGTACATATAACACACCTATAATTTATGCAGGTGTGGTGAACATCAACCAATAAAACCTTCCAGCATAAATAACAGCTTGAATTCATCAAAGATGAATCCTGAAGTGAAACAAACAAGAGCAAAAAATATGGATATTTCCAATTGAATTGGAAGATCTCGTGTCACAGGTCGCCAACAAAATGGTTTTATTAAATAACCTTTTTATTCTTTCAGTTTTAGGTGAACCAAATTCCAAATTCACCCGTGAAGCTATTACAGAGTGCCCAAAATAGAACGCACGTTGGAGAGGATATTACGAAATCCAGAAAAAACAAGACTGTGTGTGTGTGTGTGTGTGTGTGTGTGTGTGTGTGTGTGTGTGTGTGTGTGT
>JACXGM010009095.1:0-28034 GCA_016801145.1 Umbra pygmaea | reverse complement strand
CATGATAGATACATACGGGGCCATTGTTTGCGCTTTTAGAGGCGCGCTAATGGAGGGCGGAGTATGCGCTGATTGCGTAATGGGTATCGGGTTTGATAAATACCACGCTAAATGTGGAAGCATAGCGTGCGCAATTACCGAACTCGCATAAACAGACGCAGTGCAAACTGCGCTGGTGTTAGTAAATCAGGCCCTGAGTGTTAATTTAACACTGATTTTTTTGCTGTTTAGGGACTACTAGCCACTGTGCATCAGTTGTTGCTTGCTTTTTGGGGTTTCAGGCCGGGTATATGTCAAAGCACTTTCTGAAGGCTGCTATTGTCATATAGCAGTATATATTAATACATACGTAAATACATTTGATTGATCGGTTGATGTTGTCTTGATTTTCCACTGAGGATCTCTCTCTGTACTTTACAATCAAAAATCTAGTGAATGCATGAACCTGACGGAATTTAAATAAAAAATAGAAACTTCAAAAAGTTCATGCCCCTCACCTAATTTCATAAAGTCACAAAACCAACATAGAAACATTGAAAACTGTGATTCTTTCAATGTTATCTAAACCAAACTGATCCAAATTGACCAAAACAAATGAGTCAGTTACTGTAATGCTGTTATCTTCAGCAAGAACTGTAAAGTTTTCCACCTTTCTGCATTAACAAATAGACTAATAAACATCCCATCACCCTGATTTTTACTCACCGTGAGATTCTCTCAAATACAAAGAACAAAATCTAATGAGAAGTGAGTCCAATAGATTAAAAGCCTCCATGATATGAAAATGAAATGTTATTGTTAATCCAGTCATGAATATTACCGTATTCCCTATTGCCGTATCACATCATTATCATCCTCCTACGTTCATGACCATAATATTCATAAATGTGTCATCAGTGCTTTATCCCATCAGCAGCACGTTTGCTGTCATAGGAACACTGTTTACCACATTGTGTAAATCCTGTGACCAACCGTGTCAAGTGTCACAATTCATCTTATCCTTCTGAATCAAACCAATACGCCAGAAAGGTCCAGAAAGAAAAATGCTAAAAGCTGTAATTCAAAAGGTCCCATTCAGACCAAACCTGCACGCCTCTATGTTCAACATGCTGTGAATTATCTACAGACATGTTTTATATATGAATGGTACCTGATTGCATGCAACTGAGCCAAATAATTCCAGCAATAGACCTACTGATTATTACCGTAATCTATTGTCTTCGGTTTAGTAAAAATTTGCTGTAATCCAGTGGCAGCATTTTGTATGCAGTGTACTCTATGTGCTATGACTTTTACACTGTCACGCATGACGTTTACTGCTGTTTAAGGTTTTCATTTACAGAAATGAAATGACCAGGGAATTAAATTTACACTTCAGTCATATAGCAGATGCTCAAATCCAGAGTACAGAGTACAGAGACTTACAATAAGTACAGGGACATTCCCCCTGGAGCAGCTTTGAGTAAAGTGTCTTGCTCAAGGACACAACAACATTTTGCACAGTCAGTAATCGAACCGGAAAACTTTGGACTACAAGTGTCACTAAACACAGAGCCATCTGATGCCC
This sequence comes from Umbra pygmaea, assembly GCA_016801145.1. Lineage (NCBI taxonomy): Eukaryota > Metazoa > Chordata > Actinopteri > Esociformes > Umbridae > Umbra > Umbra pygmaea. The sequence continues at coordinate 26,467 of JACXGM010009095.1, read as the reverse complement.
CAAATAAATAATTTCTCCAAATAATATTTGACCAACAAACCAAGGTGGATTTACAGTAGACTCTTTTAATGCCTACAAAATACTCAAATTCTATTGTGCTCCAGAATCTAATCATGGTTGGCCTCTTTAGTACACTGCTACCTACGGTAGTAGCTATTAAAACTCTGGTCTTGTTTCATCTAGAGGACTGTCCAGTAGTGTGGTCCAGTGTTGCTAATAAGGGAAGTAGCAAAACAACAGCTGGCTCAAAAGCAGCAGGGATGGCTTTTCACTGCCTTAACACAGAGAACCTACCTATGTGTGATAACTATACATCCTCCAAAAAACAAGCCACCAGGGGTCCTTTAACAGTCCCTCAGTGTACAACTGAAGGCAAAAGGCAGTATGGTACAGAGCCATAATCAGATGGATCTCCCTTTTATCCATCATTATGTACGCAAATTTAAACAACACCTAATGACACAAGGAGGACTGTGAAAACAAATACACACCATGTAACACAGACTCACATGTAATGCAGACCAACTACTGATCCTCCATGTTCACCCTCAACACAGGATCCATTCCTCTATTTCTTGTTCACACACTCTCCTTACACTCTACCCACACACTCTACACACACATTCATATCCTATAGAGTGCTGCACTTAATGTTTATTGCCTATTGGCTACTTTCCTTACTCGTGTTCATTAACTTAAATCACCTTGTATTCTTGCACATCTTAACATAGTAATGGTACTTCCTGTATATACCCAAGTTGTTAAAATTATTTGTATCATTCTGCATTATTTCTGTTATTCTTTATTATTTATCAAATGACTCTTGACTATATACTGTATTGTTTTTTATTAGTGGTCAATCGATTAATCGGCCTGGCCAATAAAATATGGCCTACATACAGTTTTTAAAACAAAACACAATTGCGCTTTTTACACCAATTATGGACAATCCTTTTTTTAGTGATGCATGCCCTCTGGGGTTAATATCTCACTATCACTTGTTACACATGGTTGATATGAGGCTACTTGTGTAACGTCAGAGTATGGAAGGTTCACTGCTCTGTTCTGGGAAATCTGCTCCCATTTGTTTTTATTTAACCAACATGTCTGCCCCCTCCCACTCTCAGTCGGGCAAAAGCAACCACTATTACATCTGAACTGCTACACTAGATAGTTTACCTAGTTATTGCATTGAATATTATAAATGTGGTGCATTTGTATTTTATCGTTCACAGCCTACCACAACAGAAGATCATCTGCGAACAAATCACAATCATTGCGCAAATGACTTTTTAGCTAAAATAGCTTCATGTTAGCAGTCAATAATATCACTCTGGATTGCAGTAGAGTCCTATACGAAGAAGTTTGCAGGATTAAATTGAAAGCATAGTCTGCAACATAAAATCTATGTGTGTACATTATGTTTGTGTCCACATTTTTTACCTCATGTTCTCAAACAGTGTGAGATTAAGACGTGTGTCAGCTAATGTTACCCGTTGGGTACACTTCCAACAGCAGATTGGTCACACTGACACACAGCTCTGTGCTAGAGAATAATTAATTGAGTTAGACTTAATTCCATGTTTCTCAGTTCCTGATTTGTTTACATGCATGGTAGATTTTTTTAAATATTGGTTAGATATTTGCTAAACTGCAACAGCTAGTAAAGCATAGTAAAATAAGATAGCATAGATGTTCCCTGACAGAGACAATATTTGTCCTATAAATAGAGTGAATCCATTACCACCATGGTGACCATAAAGTGAAAGCTTTGTTTTGTTTAAGGCTCAGTCACAAATGTTAAGATATAATGTAAATTATTCATTTTAGACGGAATCGAATTTATTTATGCATTGTATTAAGAATTTACACTAGTGTGTTTTGCTGTTTTCATCATTCAATCAACATTGTTGTAATTATTATTTTTCTCAGAACATTCTTTACTCTGTATTGCTAGAAGTGTCTGTAAGGAAATATTTCACTGTTATTCAACAGCTGTTTCAAACAAATCATGTGATGAAAAAAGGAAATAGTTGTATTAACATTTTTTTAGTCAAATAAAGGATCAAAATACATGCTTTATGTACTATATAAACAAAGTTTCCCTGTCAGACAAGGACTATACCAATTTCATAAAGTCCTTCACAAAGCCCTTTCTCTCCCAGCTATACCCAGGGCGACGAGAACTGACAGGCTCAGCATTACAGTAATTGGCTTCTCTAGGATTACATCCCAGATAGACAGTTTGTGAAAGACATGAAAAGGTGAACTCAGTGGAGACTGTTCAGCCATCTCATCTTAGAGTTGTCCAACTCAAGTCCAAAAACACACTGTTGTCATAGTCTGGTCATTTGTTTTAATGTAAAGTGGATCGGTTCAAATCAGATTAGCTCATATTACTCAACTAAGATAGGACACTATTAAATAGACTATTAACAACAGTTTTATCTGTTAAAAATGTAAAATGGCATACGGATTACACCGCCGCTGTACGGGCTTTGTCATGCTCTAGTGAATTCTTGGGGTAGAGGGAGCGCCTGCAAGTTGGTAGTTGACCTGTGAAAGCGATCTCGGTCGTTGAAATGAGTCAAGGTCATAAGCGCAAACTGGACTTCACGTAGGGTGAATTATTGGGGGGAAAGTATACATTATATATCATATTAATTAAAATATCAATGAGATTTGTTACGAACATCAAGTAATGTGTATGTTTTGTTGCATTCTGTAACACTTCCATGGTATTTATTTTGGTGTTTAGTCCGGTTGTCTTTGTTTGACAGAGCCACTGGATATCATTCAGTCATGTTCCTATCCGCAGATACTGGATATTCATATACATACATGGTGTTAACAGTTTTCCTTTCGAAAAGACTACAACACTAGAGATGGTGCTTCCTGCTCTTGCCAAGTCCCTCTCCCAAACACCCTCTGACAGATTTGATTACTGATAATTAGCTAGCTAACTTACCTTTATTCAGCAAAACAATTAGTTCTAATGAAGAGTAATTTTTGGAAGTGATCTTACATGTTGATATGGAACCATACATGAGAATATCGACCAGCATTTGAGGGCACTGAAATGTTCAGCTAAATTGTCTGTTTTGTCCTGCCAATATCCTTTAAAAATTATAGATTGGTTATGTGTCTATATCAACAATTATTTTTTAGTTGATAATTGGAGTATAAAAGGGATAAAGAAGACCATGTTGGGTCATGGCACTTTTCCTATGGTGGCAGTATTTACATTCGTTATGAATGCTGAACCATGTCATATTCTATTAAGACAAATACAGATACATTCTGGATTGCACCTGTAGAATACAACATTGCTTGTTCTCAATACTTTTGATGAAATATTGTATTGACAAAAATTTAACTTTTCTAACATTAGTAATTAATACGTAAACTGAGTTGTGGTAAAATTCTGCTTTAAAAGTGATCATTTTACCATGTATTTCTGCATAATGAATCCGAAATTTGAATCACCCTAATTTACAAACCTCCTTATTAATGTTTCAACTTACCAAGTTACCATCCTGACTGGGAAGTCTAATTCTGGATATTCCTTCAGTCTCTAAAAAGTTACAGTTGGTAATCCTGCTTCCAGTTTGTTTGCTTTTGTCATGTGGTATAAACTTTGGAACTGTGTTTGAATTGGTAACTCTAGAGCAACAATGGCATGTACAACAAAGAGAGAAAACTCTTTAATATATTTTATGTACTCTATGATAACTTATTGTTGTGGCATTTATTATTTGTAAACCGAGCCCTAGCTGTGTAAAAAAAAGTGTGCCTTTTTGTTATTGAGAAAAAACTTTGAGGTCAACATGTTTCACTGCCTCGTGTTGTTGTTTCTTACTCCAAAAATCATGGAGTTATTTTTAACAACTCAATTATAGGTTTTAATACATGAAATCATTTTTCTATTGCTGCCCTTCGAAAATAATATTTGTGAAAATTATTTTTTAACTGTCCTAAATGACTTTGTACACTGCCACACACACATTTCCGACACACTTGCACAACAACAACCAGAAAACAATAGTTCCTCTTTGAGGAATCCCACAGCAGCCAATTAGCCTAATCCCCCTCCAATCGGCAACATGGCCGGCCCAGATAAGGCTAAGCACGGCTTCACTCACCCATGGAAAAGAATGGGATCCCCAGCAGGGTGGAGTTAAACTTTCCGTCGGAAATGAAGAAGATGCCTGCGGCGGTAACGTTAGCGATAGCTATGGTGAGCACGCCCAGTAGACCCAGGAAGGGCTTTCCCCTCAAGCAGTCCCTCATGGAACTGGAGATGGAGGCAGCCAGCAGAAGGAGTACCAGGCTAACAAGAACCTCCCCTTTAGCCAGCACGCCTGTCTGGTGGAAGTCCCTCCACAGGCTGAACGACGTGAGAGACTGGATGTGCAGGTCCTCGCTGAGTGTCGAAAGACGTGTGATGAGTGTGCAGAAGGCGTTCTCCCACTTCTCCGCGATGACGTCCTGCACCACAGGACCATGGTTGCGGAGGTAGTAGGTGATCTGAACGGCCCGAGCAAACTTCACCTGCTGGTCTCGGCTGTTGGGCGAGAAGGCCACCCCGCCGAGCTGGTGGCCGATAAAAGAGACACGACCATCCTGAAAAAGGAGCACAGCAGTCACACTCAGACCGACGGGGGACCATGTTACCACACAGGGCACAGCTAGAGTTATACCTGAAATTAGAGTTTTTGTAGTTTAACAGTAACCTTGGCAGTAATTTGTAGCTTATAGTGCATTATGGTTGTCTTGTGAACACTTTAATCGGCATGGTGACCCTCCAGTCAACCATTTCAATATTTAGGAATTCCCTGTTGTTACAAAATCCTATAATTGACTAACGCTAAGTACAGTACATGTGTGCTATGGCAAAAAACTATTTGTAATATAGCCAGATGAACTGTGTATCTCATTAATACTTGAGAATATCCCATTAAAGCTACTACAGAGTCTGTCCATTTGTACTGTGCTGTACTCCTAAAACACTGCTGTAGAGAAAATGCAGCAGTCACTGGCTGCCTAGTTGTTTTAGACAGGCATATTGTAGTTGCCCTAACAGAGCGGATCTCTGCTAGTATAGGATTCAGTGATATTAATTCCCCTGGAAGGTGACTGATACTTGGAGATGACACCGCTTGACTGCCCCTGAGAGAAGATGGATCTCTTACCGTAAACAAGTTGAGGAGCAGTAATTTATAAGCCGGTAGTGAAATTATGCACATTTAATAGAGCATTGTAAATTCATTTCACTGCTTGCAGCTACTGTACTGTTACACCATTCCTTGATCTATTTAATGCATTATGATTATGTTGATTGACCACTGTCATGTCAGCAAATGAAGGATTCCATGGGGTATTGCATTTCAGTATTACTTGCACTGTCAGCCAAATAGAATTCTGTTACTCCTGCCATTAATTTTTTATCATCACCTAATTCATAATTGTATCAAATATATTTCGCAACGACTCCTAGAACATTCAAAAACCATTGAAACTTAACATTAGTAGTGTAAAATTGTGGCTTGGCTTAGCACCACATTCGTAAGCACAAAAATAAAGCCACCAGCTGACATTAAAGCGCTGAATCAAGAGCAAAAATGTATGAAGACAATCTGCACAGACAGACACAGAATATCAATGATGCAGGGCGACACACACAACAATTGACGCTGAATGTGGAAGAATCTGCCAAGAAGGGTGAAAAAGAAGGTCACTTCATTCCAACCTTAAAGAGGGAACCTTTTTTTCATCATGAGGCGTGTAGGGTTGGTGTCAGGGGCGCACAAGGGCCACAGCTATAGGGAATCAAGCAAATGGCTGCAATATGAGTGAGTGAAGACTGTGGCCTTGGATATAGAGTAATGAACGATGGAAGTACATGGTATGTGGAAGTGATTTAGGGCCAGCCCCAGTGAGGATGAACAGTGCAGGCCCAAGTCCTTTACTCACAGCCAGGCCAGGTGAATGAGTATTAACACCTACACTCCAATACCCTCTTCGTGGAGTAGATAAAACACTAGCTACAGTACAGTAGAAATGTGCCTTACAATTTAAGATGCTCTTTGAAGAACAGGCCTCGTACCGTAGAGTTTCCAAGTCCGTGATGAGTCGTGTTCCCCACTGTACTGAGACTTTATATCAGGCAGAAATAATGAAAAAGGTTCGGCTATAATTAATTCCTCGCGCTGAATGTGTCATTTATATAGCAACAGATCTGTTCACCTGTTGTATAATTAGCCTACCTGTTGTAAATATGTAACAGATTAATAATACATTAACGGAATAATAGCCTAGTGTTTAAAATGACATTAGCAGAGATAGCCTTGCCGCAAAGCTAGACCTCACTTGAGACAGCAACATATTAAAAGGGAAAAAGAGAATAGGCTCTCGTCTATCAGCAATGTCATTGCATTCAGTGTGTGCCAGAGAGAGCGATACACTGCATCAGAACAGGACGGGGAACGTTCCCTCTCAATTGAAGCAGTGCGGGGATATGCAGCCAATTCACAACCGCTAATAACAACTCGACTACACCGGCGACTCAAATTATTCAGAATGTTTCATATCCTTGTTTTATAATATGCCCGCATCCAACGTAATGCTGCGCGAATAAACATCTGTTAATTGAGAAATTGTTAGAAGGTTCATTCAGTGTGTTATGGAATTGCAAATACATTAACTGATAATCCAGGTAATTAGGGTTCTGGGGAAGCAAGCACGTCAGTCACTGTTTTCTTAACGGTTACTGCCACATAGGCTACGATAATACAATTGAAAACTGGTCCAGTTAATAAAATAGAAACATCGATGTGTTTACCTTTAGTGTTGTATTTGGATAGCTCACGGGCACCTTTGAAAACGTGTGATTCGATAGAATGGCTAAGCGAATATCTTCAAATATCGTAATTATATCATCCAAGAGGCATCGCTTATCCCGGTGGCTCAGAACACATAGATGAGCGAAAGTGTAATTGAATCCCTTGAAATTAACCCGCAAATCCAGCACCTGCTTGTGAACCCGCAAGACATGATCCGCCAGCTCCAGTATATTTCCCCCAGACTTGGCCAGCAGAATCAGTCTGCCATATCTGCCGGGAGTGTGCAGGTCGGAATACAGCTTGTTTTTCGACTGGTCGAGGGGGAAAAGGCTGTTTGCAAGACTCCTCTCTACTTTAGCAAAGCTGTGGGTCGGGGCAACCAGTATCTCGAGGTCCGTTTCTGGCTTGAATCTGCTCAGCACCGTAGACCCGAAAATGATGGTTAAGACTGCGGGAACGGTCAGGAAAAAAACCGGATGCCTACTAACAAATAAGCCCAGCCAGTAGAAAGAAGCTTTGAGCCCTCTGTGTATCATTTGCCGCAGCATCCTCCTCCAGATCCAGCTTGCAGATGCCCCGTTTCTTCCTATGAAGCACATGTGACATGAGGCTCCTTTGCCTAGTTTAGTCAAACCGTATGAGAATACACTTCACCTGGAAATAGAGCACTGCAGCAATTTGCAACAAGATTCAGATATTGATCATCTCTCGTTGCTTTTTTGTTTCATCTCAAGCCATTCCTTCCCCGTAGGCTAGCCGCGGATCCGTGACTATTCCATTGCTCCTGCTGCAAAGGCAGCAATCCGCGGCCGTCTGATGTGCATGTGTGCCTTGTTCGAACTACACGATGGGTAGCGCCTGATTTATGAAGGCTACTTGACTGTAACCATGTGCTGCGTTGAAGAGGGAACACGGGGAATTGCTGATGGTGGGTTATTTTAAGAACGCGCAATAACCTATAAGAGTCGTGAAATATTAACTGCCGTCACAATGACTAAATGCACTTTCTTGAACCACTAACCTCTCATGAATGGGGAAAGCCTACTCCTATAAGTGTATTTTATAAATGGATTTATTTAAATCAAAGAGCGTTTGCTTGCAAGGAAATCAGGCTCTTGAGAGGAGTTATAGCATGCAATAACATGCGATTCAAAGTCATGGGCAGTTTGCTGATTAAGTACATTTGCACATCAATAGGTTTATTATTCAAAGGCAAGTAAAGACATAATTGGTTACCTTCAGCTGTTTAACAGTTGGGATTCATGGACAATGGGCCTCAAGTCTGAGTCTTGTGGGGTCACAGAACACCACTGCTATATCACTGCTGCAGGGCAGTTTTTGCATTTTCGTTCAAATAAAGGAAGGTTACTGGGATTTTAACAGTATTGTAAAACATTCTATATTAAATAGCTAACAAACTAGAGACTATTCAGCACTGTTAATGTGAATAGCAACCTCCTTAAAATATGAAAGCTCAACTCCAGTACAACATGTAGAGCAGTGACGAACTGGGGACAAAAAAGGCCCTGGCATTTCCACACACCAGCGGCCCACCAAGGGGGGGGGGGCATGCAAGAACATTCCTATTGACGCCTGAAAGGGGTCAGAGAGAAAATATATGGGCATGCGTTTACAATTATGTGGCTCTCTGATTGGCCGGCCGGCCCTCTGGCATCTGCCCAAAATCCAGACTTGCCAGTCTGTCACTCTCCATCAGTCAGCCTTTAATATGAGTGTGATGTCATGCACAGGAAATACTCATGATAGTATCAGAGCTTAAGTTACCCCTCAAAAAACTGTACAATTATAAGTTACTAATGCAGTGCCTGTGCAAAATCTGTTTGTGTTTGTTTGTAGTAATTTTTGATTTGGTGAGTTTGAGTGCTCATTGTTCAGTGACATTTTTATTTGTGCATGGTAGAAAGCAAATACTGATACTGACATAATGACACGCAGAAAAAAACATGGATATAGAGTATGAACAATATAGACAGATATGTGCAGTGTAGTAATAGTACAATTTTAAGAGTAGGAAAAATAAGTGTATTTGTGCAGTATGAACAGTATAAAGAGCAGTAGAATATGGATATGCATAAATGTAGTTACAGTATGTACATATCATAAATATAAATAAAACACTATGGGTGGTATGTGGTAGTGTAATGGGGTGGTGGGGTAGGGTAGTGCAACTGTCGGGGGGATGAGCGGTTGGTGATTTGGGAGACCACAATGTTGATGTCCACCTACTTGTTGTCCCTGTCAACGTGGCCATGGACATAAAAACACAAGTTCTGAAAGTATGGTAACCATGACAGTCATACAAAGATGTAATTTACCAAACCATAAACTAGCTCACTCGCTTCTGTATGCTAGCTAGCGCATAAGCACAGGTATGACCATTATCACTATTAAAATACAGTTCATAGTTTGATCAAATTAACAGTTCTGTCTACACACATGTACACATGTACAAAACAGTTGTATCACAATACATGTGTTACGTCCGGCCCAGTGAGGGCTGGCGTAGCATGAACTGAGATATGGACTCCTTATATTCATTAGTATATTTTCATGTATATTGTTTATTTTGTCTAGTTTGTGTATTTTCATTACAGTATTATGCCAGTGCATTGCATTGTAGTTTTGTGTTTGATGTGTTTTGTCCTCTTAAGTTAATTTGACACCCCTTTCTAGTTTGGCCATTCCTAAGATAGGGTTTAGATTAGGTTAGGCTGGTATCTTGTAGATCTGATTGATGATTACATTCAGCCGTGGTCGATTAGCTAGTTAGTTTCATTATATAAATGTCGGCCAAACTAGAGGGAGGTGTCGGGCATTGATCTTCTGTTGATGATTTGATATTCTGTTCCATGTGATTTCCTGGACCTCTGCTTCATGGACATATTTGGAATACTGTACTGTTTTGTGCCCTCGCCACGTAAATGTGTTGTAAATAGAGAGGATATATAACTATGTATAAATGTGTGTCTAGGCTTACGTCTGGCAGATTACCTAATGTGTTCTGTGTCGCGTATAAGAACACAGTAAATTAGTATTCCCCTGATGTTGTGCAATCACTCTTATTATTTATTCCTGGTCCAATCATATGCAAGTCTGGAAACCACGATCATTGTTTGATTAAACTTTGCAAACCGCCACTCCTGTTCGGTCTCCCTCCTCTACACTCCTACACAGTCGTGACAATATGGGATCATATTTTATGTTTTATTTGCTGGTATGTTGTGTCCTCAGATTTTATTAGGAACACTCAACATGAGGAACTCCATATAGCTGTCTGGACGTACTGACGACACTTAGGTTGGAGTTGCACAACGAGTATTAAAGCTTACTATGCTCTAACGCGGCATAGACGCGATAGCTAAATATACAGAGCGTACACCTGGCTGACAACACAGTATACATTACTTACAACACTTAGTGGTGAAGGCACAATAGTAATAAACACTTCCAAATGTCTGACAGCTCCACAAACAAACCATACATTTAGCGAACGTCACATCTATCAACCAACATTAACGGACAGGAGTGAACTCACAGGTGCGTCACCTTCTCAGGCACCCGATATTAAATAGCCATACTAAATACCAACCTTAAGCAAGTGTAGAGGTAATCACCTAATCAACTACACTTGTGCGTAATGGTGATGCCCAGATTAGCCGTCTATAATCAGTGCCCAGAAGGTGACATACCAAACCATAAATACACACTGTAAACGGACAACATACAACATGCTTACAGTGAATGTGAAACAATGACAGCAGGTAAACATTGAGTTAGTTATAAATACAATTTAAAATATTTTACATTATTTTTTGTGTAAACTTGCAAAGATCGCTATGCTGAGATGTGTCCTCATAAGGTAAGCAGGCTCCATACTGCCGAGAGAGACCCCCTGGATGTTTGCAGTACCTGTCTGGTTAATAGAATAATTTTCCTTTGCTCTCATCCCTGCTCCGTCAATGTGATAATTTCAGAGAACTCAAAAAACATGCAAGGAGCCACAGGATATGCTAGTAAGACAAAATGGCCAGCTACAGCACACCTGTATTATATATATTATACGTACCTTATAGGGCAACATATGTACCTTCCATGTCAACATGCTGGTCAGGTTTCTGTACTGTACACATGCATACCACTTGAATTCTCTCTAGACATTCCTCTGTGATAGTTGTCTTTGAACATGCCCAGTGTACATTTCAATGCTATGGAAATTATTATGCAAAGTAAGACAATCCTATAGATTTTTTCCTCTCTCAAAGCCTAATGCACTTACTTGTGATGTCACTGCATTGCTTGACAGAGGTTAGAGAAGGGGGAATGACCAGAGTTCTTGTCCATAATCAAGCAATCAGTCAAATGTATTTTATAAAGCCCTTTTCACAACAGCAGTTGTGACAAAGTGCTTTGACAGAGTGCTCGGACTAATATCCCAAAGAGCAAACAACAACAAGTGAAGCACATTACAGCACAAATCTAAAAAGGTACATTACCTATTGTGCTAAGGCCACATTGTTTATCAGTGTTCAATTAGTGTCCATAAATGGAGATGGGAATGTGTCTGTTGTGACCACAGTCTTTGTGTAGCATCAACACAATCCGGTGATCTTGGGCAGGGATAACAGGATGCACTCTAGAGAGGTAAAGCTGGAGTCCCCAGGCAGAAAACATGGTCACCAACAGCAGTGAGTTATAAATACAATTTTAAATCTTTTACATTAGCACAGTAAATAAATTGTTTTACAATGAAGGCACATGCAAACTGGGAAGGGGAGTGGAAGAGCGGTTTGAATAAATGGGTCTGTTGCTGTAATTCTACAGTAACATCCAATAGATTGAAGAAATACATTTACAGAGACTAATCGCAGGAAGTTTGAGACACTTTATTTTTTTATATTGTGTAAACTTGCAGATATCGCTATGCACATTGAGGTGGGCACAGGACGAAGACAGGAAGGTGTCGTCAAGCCACATGGTTCTGAAGCATGGTCCAAGGGTTTGGGTCCTCCTAGGATCAACATGACATCAGAAATATTAGAATAGACCTTAGGTCTTGTACCGCGATATTTAATGCTGACCACACCTTGCTAGTACAATATTGGACCCCATTTTGCCTTCAGAACTGCTTTCATTCTTCACAGCATAAATTCAACAAGGTGCTGGAAACATTCCTCAGAGATTTTGGTCCATGTTGACATTACTGCATCATGCAGTTGCTGCAGATTCATCAGCTGCACATCAATGATGCAATTCTCCCGTTCCACCACATCCCAAAGATGCTCTATTGGGTTGAGATCTGGTGACTGTGGAGGCCATTTGAGTACAATGAACTCATTGTCATGTTCAAGAAACCAATTTGAGATGATGTGAGCTTTGTGACATGGCACGTTATCCTGCTGGAAGTAGGTCAGCAACTAGGTCAGTACTAAAGTGTGCCAAGAAAATACAGTTGTATGCAAAGGTTTAGGGATACTGTAAAATCTGTGGGGTGATTTGAAGTAGGCTGTCCATGCTCGGCAACCATCAAACCTAACTGAACTGGAGATGTTTTGCAAGGAGGAATGGTCCAAAATACCTTAATCCAGAATCCAGACACTTATTACAGGCTATAGGAAGCATCTAGAGGCAGTTATTTAAAAAACTAAAATAAGGCTCAAATAAATATTGGTGTGATATTTCAGTTGGGGTGCCCAAATTTATGCACTTGTCTAATTTCGTTTTGATGCATATTGCACATTTTCTGTTATTCCAATGAACCTCATTTCACTTCCAAAATATTACTGTGTCCTTCAGTTATTTGATAGATAAAATTGAAATTGGTGATCCAAACACCCAGTTATTTACATATCAATATCATGGAAATTGTCAAGGGTGCCTAAACCTTTGCATACGATTGTATCCCTCATACTAAATTATGCATAAATGCATTGAATGGCTGCCACGTGATTGGATGATTAGATATTTGCATTACCGAGCAGTTGAACAGGTGTACCTAAAGAAATGATTTGTGCATCTGTCTCTCGTTCACATGAACCAATGTAACGTAAGTGGGGACTGAGGAAGGACAGAATGACCCAAGACCCCTGGCATATAAACTATTGCAGCATAACATCTGGGGACTGAGACGTGTGTGTCCGGGGACATGGCCCTGCACAAAGAAAACCTTGGGTAGGACAAAACAGACATGATTCAGACTCACCCACATTGCCAAGACCACACCACCAAAAGGACACCAACAGATCGCAACCACCCTGAAAGAGAGTAGAGGATATTCCACACAGTGGGTTCCCATCCCACAAATGTAGGGTATCATTTGGCAACATGAGCAAGCCAGTGACTTGGCCCCTGAGTGGTGCTGGAATGAGGATATCCCACTGGGGAGGGGAGACTCACAGGCAAGCTAGCATGGGTGGTTTGTCAAACAGTGACCCTGTTCACTTTTAGCCCCCTGGGCCAGACTACACTATATCATAGAATTCTCACATGGGTTGGCAGATCATTACACATAAGTCTCTATAAGAGAAAGCCTTAATAACAAAGGAATAGTTGGATACAATTAATAAGATAGGGGTTTCACCCCAATTACAGATAAAGCTGAAAAAAGTACTAAAATGTAAATAATTTTAATATTATAAAGTGATAAAATAAGTTCTATTACAGAGTGCTACAAGGAGAATGGTATGTTGAATGATACAAAAATGAATTTAAGCACAGATGAGCCCTTTGTAATCAAGAAACTTTAGGGCATGTTTTTTTGCAGACTAAAGTCATAATCCTCATGTCAACAGCAAATATGAGTGGTATTTTATTAGGACTAATTATAGCTAACATACATTTTCCTTTTTTATGCGATAGCTACGTTTGTTGGACAATGAGTCTAAGCTAGACAACCAGCTAAGCTACAGTACTAAGAAATGCATTTTTAAATGTTCTACTTTGAAAAGCTAGTGACATTTGCATGTACTGAACTCCTGAGGAGTATTTTTGATGTACTGAACACCTGCATGTTTGGAATATCGTAATACAAAATATGGTCCTAATATTCCTACCTATTCTTTTAGCAATACGTGGGAAACCATTAAAATGTGAACTTTCGTACGTATTGAATGGCCGTTCCGCCGAAACGTTTCCAAGAATAGACCAATTGGTTGCAATTTAAAGTACTTGTGGAACGTTTTGTTCAGGCATAACATGCTAGGTTATTGAGGTTAAGATTATGGTTAAGGTAAGTTTCGTAAACGTACAAGGCTTTACATTTTCCACGTGTTGCCATGAGCACAGCCTGAATAGTGGTGTAATCTTCTAACCTCCATCGTACACAGCAAGAATAAAACCTGCTCCTCATTAGGGCTCGACATCTCTCCACTCAACTCAGTTAAAGGTCACCACTGTAATAACCAATCCCATATACGGCTTAGTAAAACCTATGTATTAACAATGTTGTTACCACAGTTATTACTAAGTTAGCTACATAAAAATAGGAGAACACCATTGAAAGCATTGTTGTTTTTTGTGCTTATTTATATATTTACAGTATACACACTATATGCACACAGGTCTACATTTTCAGTTATGGGATATCAGACAGAATACATTAACATTGGCTTTCATTTGAAAAAGGAACATGCTGTAATGCTTTTTACGGTATTTGTTGTTGAGAACATGCAGTAGATCTTAAACACCAGTCTAGACATTAATACCGCTATGAGCCCATCCTCCTATATTAAGATTCAGCAGCCTCCACTGATATACAGTATGTATATATATTTGCCTCAGGGATCGTCTTCCATCCCTGTGATGGCCTTTTATCCTGTCTTATGGCTTTCACATTGCCTCCCACAACTAATAACCACTATTTATCAACACCGTCGCAGAGAGAGTGAGTGTAAACATGCTTACACACACAATCGCATATTGTTGTCCTTTTTTGTGGCGCTCACTGAGAACTAGTCCCTTTTTAGGATGGTGGTTGTTCTTGCCAAGCATACTGCACAGCGCGTCAGAACAGTTTGTGTTGATATGCATGTGCATTTGTTTTCACCACACATCTCCATGGGGTCTGCAACATGACAAACGAAGGTGATGCTTTGACATTCAAAATATCTAATCCTTTAGACTACAAAGACTACAGTACAGCCTGAAGTATGAACAGTTGAGGTAAAGGGCATGTAAAGCAATGTTCAAATGAATCCTCATACACAATATACATAGAAAATGCCATTTCAGCACCAAAAAAACCAAAATGCATTACACATCTGTCAAAATGTTCCCATGAATAACATATAAAAATATTAAAAAATGTAAATTTCTTCAGGTAATACGACTTTGAATATTCTACTTTAAGGAGCTTTTATGAAAAAGTTATTCTTTAAAACATTTTGAAACATTTAGGTGTACCGGTACCCTGGAAATCCAGAGTTCTCGCGAGAGCACAATTTGAATTTGCACAGCAAGTTACTCTGGCACCCGAGTAATTCTGCTCATTACCTATGCCCTTGTAGCCGAGCTGCACCAATCACATCGGTGTATCTGATATTGGCGTGCCAGAGGCGTGTTAAACAGATGACGACACGACAGCTCTGCGACCTTGAAGTCATTAGTAAACATTGTAAGATCGCTATGGATTAACACCAGTTGTTTAAAACAACTTTAGCCACTACAATGAACGAGTTAGACTTGGCTTTTTGTCTAAAAGAGGAACAGAAGACGGTGCTCGAATCGTTTCTTTTTTATAAAAGGACGTTTTTGCTGTTTTGCGACCTGATACGGCAAGAGTTTTATCTACCAGTTAGCTCCGCCATAAGGGCTTAGCGAAAAACCACTGGTGATTGGTCGTAGTGTTATCCAACTGCATACCTTCAGATTTTCAAATGCATGCTTGGTGCCGCCCCTCGAGTTGGGTCATTTTCATTACTCGAAGCCAGACCCCTATATCCTCCGGATTTGGGTCTGGATTTTTCCAGGCTAATGTACCGGTAGATTCCACTACAATGGTAATGTTGTTCAAATTGATATTTTACTTAATACTTTAGTCCTATCATCTACCTTCAAGTTAATAATTTATTTAAGCAACCTTGCTATTCGATTAATGTTCTAATTTAAACATCACTGTTGTAATCATACATTATTAGAAAAATATGCAGCCAAGTTTTTTCTGAAGTACATTCACAGATCATCTACTGAAGAGTAATCATTTCCTCTTTACATGTACAGTAAAGGTTTGCAAATCCACAACCCTTGTCCCTAATGAGGTAACATTAGAGGATGTCACTTATTAATTCAGCTTGTCCTAGCCTATTCCCCACAGACAAACCAAATTAGTACATTTTAGCAAGTTTGGTAGTCATTAATGCTCCATCAACTCAAATGTTTCTTCAGCAACCACCACCAGGCTCAGGAAAAAACTGTGCAGATATTGCCTGATATTATGTTCCCTACTTGTATTAATTTGTTGTTATTGTATTTAGTTTTGTATTTCAAAAATGTACAAATATTTAAAATAAATGCTCTTAAATATACTGTGTATATGTAACATTATGACCACCTGCCTAATATTGTGTAGGTCCCCATTTTGCAGCCGAAACTGCAGCCCCATACGGAACAAGTTGTGATGCACTGTATGTTCTGACACATTTCTATCAGAACCAGCATGAACATTTTCAGCAATTTCTGCTACAGTAGCTCATCTGTTGGATCAGACCACACAGACCAGCCTTCACTCCCCACGTGCATCAATGAGCCTTAACCACCGACCACCCAGTCGCTGGTTCACTACTTTTCCTTCCTTGGACCACCTTGAGGATTGTCAGGCCAAGCTTTTGCTTTCAAGCACAATGCACATTTGTTGTCTGTGTTTTGTCCGGTTAAACCTAAGCCTAATAGTCATAGGAATCCAATACTATGAGTACTTTAACAATAATCGTACATGCACAGCCCCTACAGAGCATATTGTGAGATAAAGTTCCATGGATTTATAACATGGGATATGGTTGAAAGCTGGACAAGGAGAAGGTATTCATAGGAGAACAGGTTGCTCTCTGGTTTGGTGATGCCTTCTCTCTGTAGGAATGCTGCGTGCTTGTGTGCCTGTAGCTTAATATAGTGCAGCTGCCAGATGCTACACTCTGGAGGTAGTGCTGCCGTTGAAACACAGCCCAGAATGACTCTCAAATGTATAAATCACTGGGCCAGAGACCCAATACATGATCACCACCCTCAGAACATCAACCCACTTTACTCTACTTCAATCTAGTCATGTCCATATTAAACTAATGGACCTGAGTCAATGTAGGAGTGAAATGGAGGGCTCATATAGTCCTGGATATTCAACTGTAGTGTATTAAGTACAGTACAGCTTCCATATTATTTAAACATCAATAGATGTCAACTGGTATTTCTTTGGCTATATTAATAAATATATTAGGCTCTCCCAAATTGTGCCATGGAGAAACACTTGTGCCTATAAGTTCAGCTGCAAGATCATTGAAATAAAAATATATATATGTATATTTGGAGGATTAACAAGAAGCACAGAAACAGGAAAAATAATGGTGGTCCCCTCCTTTGTACCTATCAGCTGAGAATGAACATGTTATTCTTAGTGTTTATAGCAGTGGCACATTGCTTTTAGATACTGTAAACATTGAGTTTCTCTTTACTGTAGCAAATTGATCATTAATATAATAGTGTAAATCTGTTTTCTTTATAGAATACACAAAAATAAATCAAACAGATGCTTCACTGCTGTGCTTGTATCTATAAATACACAAGTATTGACATGTTCTGTTTAGAAGCACACCACCCACATCAGCTGACACTAATGTGTATAGATGGCCGTCTCATCTAAAATGAATGAGCTGCTTTGATTGGAATTGGCATTGGGAACTATCATATTCTAAAGGGGCCTGCATTAATTGGCACTGTCCATATACATATTGATGACATACCTTATGCATTCATTACTTATTTTATCGATGAACTTTTAAAGACATCTCATGTTGGATGGGAACACATCTAGAGTAGATGCTGAAGATATTGCAAAGGTGTTATAAAGAATTCTACTTTGAACTTGACGCTTGAAGATCAACAACCCTAATTGACAGGAAACCCACATTGCAGTGCAATAGGATACATAAAGCTCTTGAAAGAACTAAGAGACCACTACAAAATCATCAGTGTCTCTGGTTTTCTCTTGATAGGTCTGTGTTTGGGTAAATGAACATTGTTGTTTTATTCCATAAAGTACTGACAACATTTCTCCCAAATTCCAAATAAAAATATAATCATTCGAAGCATTTATTTACAGATAATAACAAATGGTCAAAATAACAAAAAAATGCAGTGTTGTCAGGCTTTTAATAATGCAAAGAATATAAATTCATATTCATTTTAAATTACCCAATACTAATCAGTTAACTTAGGAAGATTTCAGAACAGTAATTATTGGCTTTTATACATCTTGGCATGCTCTCCACCAGCTTTTCAAATTGATGTTGCATGAGTTTATGCAACTACTAGTGCAAAAATTAAACATAGCTTGTAACCATCATCTTTCTCTTGATCACATTCCAGAGGTTTTCAAAGGGGTTGATTTAAGAACAATGTTCTTAAATAGAGCTTAAACACCAGTCTAGCAGTGTTTTTGTTTTTATAGAGCTGTATTATATTCAGCAATCAAATGTATAATGGCATAATGTACAATGGTTTAATTTGCTGCTACTTATAAAAATTGCAAATAGGGACATTTAACAGGCTTTATAGGGGAACAATGATGATATCCTATCATTTGTCTATGTTCCGAAATTGCTTGAAGTAAGTATTTTACTGTCTTGCTCATTAGGTAGCTCTCTCACTCAGGGAGAGCAGGGTCGAGCTAGCTTGAATGCTACCTCATAAGGTTATATGACTCTGTGCAGAAGAATACACTTTATACAATTTTGTGAAATAACGATTTCCATGAAAAACTAAGCTCAGTTGCTTTTGGTTAATTACTTATACATTTTATATAATAGAAGTCAGTTGCATGGTTTAAAACATAACTTTTCTTACATCTCTGCCAACAAGGAGGAATTGTCAGGTCGCCCACTTCTTCCTGATTTCTGTCTGCTGCGAGGGCACCTTCAAATTGTAAAAAGTTAAATGCTGATTTATTTTTCTAACGTCACTCTTTGCTCTGTAAATAATATATTCTCAGTCAGGGAGGATATCAGAATAAGAATATATCATTGATAGATTGATGGAATATTGTGTTCCGAAATGTAATTATTGAACAGTTGTAACAATTTAGAAAAAGACTGACTTTTTTGACACCTTGAACGTACCCTCTCACCAGAACTGCAGCTGGGAAGTCCCAAGCGATCTGGCATTTCCTCATTGGCATAGATCAGAAAAGATATGTTAAACCACAACGATGGACATTTATCATACAAAATGTATATGTTATATACCAAAAGGAATTAGGCTTCCAGATTATGGGGTTTTCTTTAGGGTAGAACATAACTTTTTTATGTGAATATGGTTAATTCACAAAGTTGTATTTAGCACATTTATCTGCACAGACTCAAATAACCTTATACCGTAGCACTCGCATTAGCTCGACCCTGTTCTCCCTGAGTGAGAGAGCTGCCTGATAAGCAGACAAATAATTTAGGAACACAGAGAAATTGTAATGTCCAGCCCAGTCATTTTCTACAGGTTGAGAGAGGAATTATTGCAGTAGATTCATACATATTTTGATATTCCAAGACGTGTTTGCGGCTAAGGTGGTGTAGCAACTGAGTGTTCAATAGGTAAGAAGCCATTTCTCATCATCAATTCTGCATTTCATTTGTGATTCTTGTTACAATCTCAGAGTTTGGTCACCATGATAGTGGTTTCAGCTTGCTCCACAGCTAGCTGAGACACATCAGTTAACTAAATAAGAGATTAACAATTTTTTTAAGTCAATGTAATATGTGTGACGGAGTGATCTACTATGTCTAAAGGGCCGTTAGCATTTTTAAGACTGAGGACAATTCAGAAGTATAGTGTCACTAAAGGATATTTAGCATGTTTAAGACTGTGGACAATTGAGAGGAATAGCATTGCTAAAGGACTGTTAGCATGTTTAAGACTGAGGACAATTGAGAGGAATAGCATCGCTAAAGGATTGTTAGTCCATGAAGTATGTTTTTAATCTTTTTTTATATACAAACATAAACAGTTGCAATAAAAATGATTCAATTCCTATTGCAAATTGGGTGTATTGTCAAAATGTAAAGACTTTCAGCTGTTTACAATGAACAAATCAAACAAAAGCAATTTAAATCGCTCAACACAACAAATTTATCAGTTGGTTTCCCCGAATCCAACTGAAAACGCAACTGATAATGACGTCACCAGTCTCAAATTTATTCAACCCCCTGAATCGAATCCCTTACAACAGCACAAATATGCAAAACAGTTGTTGTCCCAAGCACACCTGATGCTACTATTCAAAGATTCATTAGTTGCACCAGGTGTGCTTGAGCTGGATCCCATAAAATACCTGAATTGGCTAGTGGTTTGATGAGTATCCTTTTTATTACATGTGAGAAACATGGCTAAGTCAGAAGAATGGTCCACAATGTTAACAGAAGTTGATTATTGCCCTTCACAAACAAGAAACAGGATAGAAAAAGGTAGTGAATATACTGAATGTTCCTAGAGACACTGTTGGAAGCATAGTTTACAAGTTCAACATTAAGGGAACAGTGGTTACACTACCTGGACTGGGCAGAAACAGGAAGCTATCAACGGCTGCAACCAGATTTCCGAGACACAGAAGGTTTTCATGCCAGAACTCCAAGACGTACCCCACTACTGACCCAAAAGCACAAGAAAAGTCAGCTCCATTATGCTCAAAATCATATAACGAAGCCACAACAGTTTGGGGATTCTGTTCTGTGGAGCGATGAAACAAAACTGGCTCTTTTCAGCACGATGGATCAGCGTTATGACTGGAGGAAGAAGAATAAAGCACATGTTTAAAAGAACACTGCCCACAGTCAAGCATAGTTGTGGCTTAGTGATGCTCTGGGGCTGCTTTGCATCCTCTGGCACGGGAAACCTGCAGCGTGTGGAAGATAAGATAGATTCATTGAAGTATCAGGAAATGCTAGCAGAAAACGACATGCCGTCTGTGAGGAAGCTGAAGTTTGGGCGTCATTGGACCTTCCAACAGGACAATGATCCCAAGCCTACCTCAAATTCCACCAAGGCTTGGTTGTAGAAGAAGACCTAGAAGAATCTATAGTGGCCATCACAGTCACCTAACTTAAAGCCCACAAAAAATCTTTGGTGGGATTTGTAGATGCCAGTTGCAGGACACAATCCCAAGAATATTACATAACTGGAGGTCATCGCTCCTGAGGAATGTGCTAAGATTCCTCAGAAATGCTGCTAGAGGCTGGAAAAGGGTGCTATACTAAGTACTAAAGATACTTGCCATGAAGGGGTTGTATAGTTTAGAGACTGGAGAAGTCATCATCAGTTGCATTTGCAGTTGAATTTGGGGAAACCAGTTGAAGCATTCGTTGTGTTGAGCTATTTCAATTGCTTTTGTTTGATTTGTTCATTCCAAACAGATGATCGTCTGTACATTTTGACAATAAACCTGATTTGCAAGTGGGGTTGATTCATTTTGATTGTACAATGTGGTGTAAATAACTACAATTGCAATCATACATAATCTGTCAATCAAATCTGTTTCAACAATTTTATACAAATGTTGGTATGAATAAAATCTAATATATGAATATATAGCCCACTGAGCAAAGAATGTGGAAAATAGAGTGACCTCTTTCAAATAATTTTCCTTAGGCTCTGTATATGTCCAGCTGGTGCAACCGGCCCCTGAGCACTACTGTTTACCCTCACCACGCCTCGCAGTCACACCATGCATGTTAAGAAACGCAACATTGAAAAGGGTGTGAACTGAAACAGTGTCGCACAGCGTAGCGTTCCGGACGTTATGTATTCAAAACACCGGTATTGCGGTAAATAAAATATTCATATCATAACAAAAATAAACACCGGTATTCGGTGTGAACCGGTATACCGCCCAGCACTAATTGTTCCCCTTTAAATTAAGGGTGTTTTGCACAATATTGAAGAAAATAGGATACATTTGTTTTGGCAAATGTTATATTACATACAACTGCACAGTATCTGTTTTCATCTTTTGAGCAATATATTAAAAAAATGATATCACCTACAGAAAACAGTGTATTTTCACATTGTTTACGGCCATTGTTATCAATAGGCTTTTAAACATACAATACTTTGTCTTCGTGCTGCCTCCCATGACTAATTGACATCAGTCAGTGGAACAAGAATTATCGTCACTGTTAAAAACTGAAAATCACAACTGCTGTGGAAATCTAAAAGCAAATTTTGCGAGTGCACCTTGACAGAATGTGGGGAAACATCTTCTAAGGAAAGACATACCAAGCCCAGGCTCAACCCACATGGCTGTGCCATATTACAGTAATACAAAATGCTTTTATACTTCAATAGGGTAGACAGTGCTGCTATGATTCTAATGGAAGAACAGGAATCTGAGTGGGAGGTTGGATGGGTAAAAGGTGACTATTCTTAGGCATGTTGTTTTTAACCATCTTTCAAATGTGCTGCAAAGCATCTTCATCTAAAATATTGCTGCTCGTTAAATTTCTGCTGCAGCCCTTCAGACTGCATTAATCGTTTCACTTCTCACACTGGATTCCACTGCTGCTGAGCTGCCATAGATTTGTTAGAATGTACATCGCCCCCCCTCCGTCTTCTCACCCTGTCCATAACCAACCCTCTCTTCATGTGGTTGTAATTAATTAGCTGGGGGTGTGGGGGTTCTCCCTTTTCCAGGTCTCAGTGGCGTGACTGGTGTAGGCTGTCTGTTATTCCTGATATACTATTTTGGTCTGCTCCAAAGCCCAACTCGGCCTACCAAATGGCTCTCAATGGCCAATTGCAATATATTTAACCAGAGCATTGTGGGTCCAGGTCAAAGTAATGCACTGTGGGGAATAGGGAAGCCTTTGGGACATCGCAGTTTTACGTGACTCATCTGGCCCGTGGTCGATAATGCAGATGAAACAATCAGTGCGGATGAAGGTCAAAGGAGTCCTTAAGGGGTAAGAGCTTTGCTGGTGTATTGAGTGATTTAATGTTGGATTACCTCTCCCAGCTCTCCAGTAAGACAAGAGAAACCAGCTGTTTCACACTAAAACATGAATGCCAATGTTTTAAAAGCACCATCGTTTTTGGCTGTGTACATTAACTGAGTATCCACCACAGGTAAAGCACACTGATCAACCAAGTCAGTGTAACTACATTTTAATATTTAATATTTTGATAACAATAACTACATTTTATAAAAAGTGTCTTTTGACAACATTTAAGTAACCAAAGACCATAGCGCTTATTTCTCTCAAAATTAAGCTAGATCATCAAATTAGTGATAAGAATAGGTAAGTTTGGATCATAAAATTGTTTCATAGATTTTGGGAGTGAAACTTTGGCTCATTTCAAAAATTAAAACATTATATCAATTTCGTAATAAATATAAATATAAGAAACTGTAACCAACATGATTGTCAAGGTTCCACTTATGGTACATGTTTTGTTTAGTTGCTCATAGGGCTGGGAGGTATGGCTTAAATTGAATACCCCGATATTTTTCAAATGTTTGACGGTATCATGGTATTTAAAGGTATTTCATTTTTTAAGTAAAGGGTTGAAAGAAATTAATTTGTTCATTCATTATGATTTTTGTTGCAACACCAATAAACAAGACTGAGTAAGTAAAAGTAGTGCTATTGTTTAAATCTTTATTAAATGCAGGAATACTAATAAATAACTTTGCAACCGCAAAAAAACAAGCCTATCCACTGTCTATGACTTTATTACTGAACCGTGGCATGTTATGGCACCAACACAGTACTTGCTTAGGTATATGAATTACAAAAAAGTCCCACTGTCATTTAACTAGATTGTCTTTTCTATACCAGTAGTTAATCAGATTGGTTTCACAGGTTCTGGGCACGGAAAAATAGCCATTGAACTCGAGCCAAACAACCCTGATAAGCTTATTTCCCTTGTTATAACATTGGTCGAGTGCTAATAGAACCAAGCGTGTATATGCCGTCAAGAGCATTCCAAAGGTGTAGGTGGCAGTGTAACGAAAGGCTGAAGCCCACGTTAGCCAATCAGATTCCCAAAAATAGCCAATTGAAAATGTAAACATAGGTCGCACTTTTCGCGCAGGTGCATGTTCTGGCGCATACTGTGACGTCGGCTGCCTAAACCTCAGTTTTCCTCAGTTTACATGCAAACGGAGTCTTCCAAAATCTCCACTTTGGCCAGATTTTTTTAGAAAGAATCGTTTTCAAGGGCGAATTCTCTGTTTGCGTGTAAACGAAGGGCACAAACGAAGGGAAATATCTCAGTTTTTCAAAATAACCGTCCGTGTTCGTGTAAACGGGGTCTTAAACCAAACCATGTCCACACTTTCGACGTTGCACCCTTTTTAACAATACATTTCTCGCTTGCTGCTGCGCGGATAATTCTAACTGCAGCCTCCGTTTTTTTTTCACGGTTTATCTAACTTCCAGGTGTTTGTTTCTCACGTGTGTTTGTGTGTGTCACGCAGTGGGCATTAAGATTTTAGGGGCGTGGTTTATTCCAAAATAAGATTATTCTCAGTTGTTGCAGCTGGCGGAATGTCATATGAAAAAAATACCGGTAACGAATATAGCATACCGCTACATACATGAAGACCGGTATATAGTTTTTTCCGGTATACCTCCCAGCCCTAGTTGCTCACTTGTATGTTTTGTTTTGATTTCTCCCCCATGTGCACTGTTCAGTTCTGTTCCCACTTCTGTTTGTCACATGTGTCTAATCATCCAATCGCTGTTGTTAATTGTTTCACCAGCTGCTTGCACTTGCTCATTAGCTCTGTATTTAAGTTTAGTCTCTGTGTATAGTAGCTGTCACTCAATGTTTCCTGTCGACTGTCCGTGCGTGTGTGTTTCAGGTATTCCTTACAGTGTTTCCTCTAGGATTTTTTTCAGCAGCGGGGGCAGGACCCCCCCCCCTGGAGGAATAGTCACACAAAGCAAAACAAACTTTTTTATTTACAATAACTTTCAGACATTACACTGACCCACAATTGGTTTGCTTAGTTGTTGTCTCTCCACTCTCCTGTCTCCCTCCACTCTCTCCTGTCTCCCTCCACTCTCTCCTCTCTCCCTCCACTCTCTCCTCTCTCCCTCCACTCTCTCCTCTCTCCCTCCACTCTCTCCTCTTTCCCTCCACTCTCTCCTC
Source organism: Umbra pygmaea (assembly GCA_016801145.1). Taxonomy (NCBI): domain Eukaryota; kingdom Metazoa; phylum Chordata; class Actinopteri; order Esociformes; family Umbridae; genus Umbra; species Umbra pygmaea. The sequence continues at coordinate 1,262 of JACXGM010009095.1, read as the reverse complement.
TCTCCCTCCACTCTCTCCTCTCTCCCTCCACTCTCTTCTCTCTCCCTCAACTCTCTCCTGTCTCCCTCCACTCTCTCTTGTCTCCCTCCACTCTCCTGTCTCCAATATTACCCAGCCCTAAGACACATGTACAGAGGTAATTTTGTGCATTCCAAACTAGGTTCGGCTGAGTTCACATGTTTTGTGAAGTTCCTGATTAAGAACAAAATGACCAATAGCGAGAGTTCATTAGTAACCAGTGATCTATGATATGAATAGAAAGAATATTAAATTATTATTTAACTAGTTAGTTATTAACTACCATTACCTGGTTACTTAGGTTTTATTTAGGAACTTCAAAAAAATGGGTAAACCCAGATGCAATTAGTTGGTAAAGCACAACATTTACAGCAGTATATGTGTCCTAGGATTGGGTAATATGAACAAAATATATTATCAGTAAGGATAATTTGACATCTGATTTTTTACAGATTTTATCCTCTCCAATTCATTCTCTAATTCTGCCTTGACGGCAGTTTAGCATCTCCTTGTACAAATTGGTGGAATTACAAGGGGTGCGCTGCACACATGGTTCACGGAACCACATGTCGCCACAGCCGCCGATTATTGTCGCACTGTTCACCCAACACAGAAGCCTTTAATCGGATCATGCACAGGATGATTACATTCACCAACTATACTTCTGCAATTGATTTTACAGGTGCCTTTAAACTATGTGAAATAATTAAGTGTATCACAATAATTTAAACAACCTTTTCATGGAATTCAAAGGATTTAGAAGTAGAAAATATAATGACTGCATTTAAGATTCTTTTATACGTACTACATTTAAATCTCATATTAGTAATTTTTCGTAATCAACGACAACGACAGGGATGATTTATAACAAGAAAGCCTCTGATTGGCTACTCTATGGATTGAAAAGACGCAGTCAAATCTGATTTGTTTATTTGCCCTTGTTTCATTCCTAAAAAGATCGCAATTAAAGTATTAAACTGTTTTTCCGAAATCACCTTGTAGCCTATATTTGGCAAATGTCCACAGTACATGAATAACGGTGTCGGTGCTCAATAGGCCTACGTTTATTCTCGACCCACATAAACTGTCCTTTCGATTAAATCAGTGTTTCTCAAAAATGCTAATTTAAAAATATGTCATGCATAATTCCTAAAATAATTATACTAGCCTATATAATGAACGAATTAAGGGATGGATTCTAAACATTTGAAATGTGGCTTTTAAATGTTTTTGTTTAAAAAAGG